>VOMN01129891.1:0-10016 GCA_014899125.1 Orchestia grillus | reverse complement strand
GTTGGGCTCAGGTGGGTTCGAGGAAGGTTCAGGGCTTCATTTTGTGATGGTGGAAGGCGTGAAGAGAAATGCCTCCTCACCGGACAGCGTTTGTTTCACGCGAAGAGGATCTGACCTGACCATCGCGACTCCGGCCCGCGGCCTAATGTGCATGTCAATCCTATGAGGTAAAGAACAAAATGTTTCATCTCCTAACCACGAGCTCCGTAGACATTTTTTGAGAACCCCGTGAGTAGAAATAGGAGCAAGGAAAACCGCTGCCAAATGCAACGATTTTACCACACAATAGCACGAGCAGTAAAAATGATGCTCAAGTGTGCCGCTATAATCTTTGCTTTTTGACTTTGGTTCATGGTGAAATAACCATTTCAGGAGCTGAAGGCGCTGCCTGAGCTGAGCGAAGTGGACATAGCGGACAACCCGTACCTGCGCCCCGTCAAGATGCCACGCAAGAAGGCGTCCCATGGCCGCATCAAGTCTCCGGGGCTGTTGTCCCCGCCACGAGCCTCGCTGCTGGGGCCCAACATCAGCAAGATTGTGCTCAACAGCAACGCCCATAACAACAGTAGCAGTAGTCACAACAACAGCAATGCCTATAACAACAGCAGCAGTGCGTCAGTGTTCCCGCCCTCTGCCCGACCCCACATAGAGGACGAGGCTTTGCTGGAGCCCTGGAGCTCGCTACCTCCCCGGGCAGAGGACGTCGGGAGTGGGTACGAGTCGAGAATGTCGTCCTACGAGCACCAGATGGAACGTTTCAGTCGGTATCAGGAGGACTGTTTGTAGTGGACTCGCTCTGCGTCATCTGGGTGTGTCATTTTATGTGCAGTGTTGTGAGGCGGTTAAGTTTGTTGCCACATCCTCATGAGTCGCAATACAAGACGTAAGGCGTACATGCTCGTATTATTGAGATGCACCACCTCAGAAAGTCGTACGGGGGGACGTTAACACCGTAACAGGGCAAAATCTTTAACTAAGCGTTCTCGAAACCTTATGATGCGTTGTTAATTTCTCGATTCAATACCACAGGATTTGTTAATGATAATTTTCGCTGAGAATAAGGAATATGTCTTTTTGTTAGTGAAAACTTTTGCTGGGGTTAAGGTCTGACGAGTGAGGGGGCTGTCGTAGTGCTGTGGGATGGTGTCATTGGAAGCGTGAGAAGCTCGTCGTTTTTTAAATATCCTGTTGCGGGTATCCACTCTACTGAACGGCTGGGCTGTGTCCCAAGTACTGAAGCCGATGAAAATGTATATAGTGTACTTATCTGTATATTTAATTTCACCGATATAAGACTGGTACTTGTCGATTTGGTACATTTCACAAAATGTGATTTTTGGTTCAGTTAGTTCGGAACTTGCTCAGCGTACCGTCCGTAGGAGGGTGTGTGGGGCACTCGGCTGAAGTTCACGGGACTGGAACTTGACGAAAAACTCGCCGTGCTTACCAAAAGTTGCCCTAATTCATTTCCATTTTTAAATTAATTGAAACTTGTGATTCAATAAGGGATTACGTAACAAGGTCTAGTTTCCAGCCTATCAATCCACAAAGATGCTATCCAGCTTAACGGGGTGGGAGTCGCTGTCTGTTCTCTTGAAGTGAACAATCGTCTCATCGTATGTGGACCCACAACAGACTTACGAGTCCTCCTAACCAAAGAAATTCAAATAATTTGTGTTGTTTATTGCGAACTGAACTTTTTCGCGGACTTCAAATGATGTTGATTTTATGCGCGAACATTATTATTCCTTCCTGTTAATGCCTTTTCATTTTGATAGTGCTAAGTTGCATTACCTTCTGCGATAAATGGCAGTCTGCTAGAGAAACGTGAAGTTATGTAAAGTGCAGCTACAAAAGATTAATTGTGACTGCTGCATTTATCAGTAGCAGATATTGAAAGTTGTAACGGTAATTGAGAGAGACCTACGATGCAATATACTAGTGTGTCGACATCAGACACTCGTAATTCTTTTGGGTGCCTAATGAATTATTTTTTTCAAGGTTTTCTAGTAATAGAAATCCGATTATTTGATGAAATTTTATGAGCTTCATGTATTAGTTTTTACGAGGCAAAAAATAAGATATTTTAATTTTTGTACTTTTTATTTTAGCTTCAGAAGACCCCTTCGACAACAAGTTGCATTCATGTTCTAACGGAGACGAATGCCAAGGCTTGCACTGAAATGAACTTGAAACACTTTTATCAAAGTTTCCGTCTTCAAAGTTTATCAATAAACTTCTTCGGATGCTAGATACCGTAGAGGCTGAGTGCCGATGTTGTGAGCCGCTCATTGATGGTGTGAAATCTACGGATGTTACTCCGAATATTTAACTATCTTTTTTAAGTGAAACTACACCTTTTTAGCTTCAAATGAAAATATGTAAAGTTCAAATGAAAATATGTAAAGTTGAAACGGAAATATGTAAAATTCAAATTAAAATATGTAAAATTAAAATTAAAATATGTAAAGTTGAAATTAATATTACCGACTTTATAGTGAAATCTCAACAACCATGAGTCATATATGTGTACCATCTGAAGTCCATAATACATAATTTTACGAAAAAAGAACAAAATGTCACAAAGATGAAAACAAAATGCTAAATATACATAGACACATCTACATATATATGTACACGTACATATGTAGATGTGTATATTTTCGTAAAACTATGTATTATGGACTTCATTTTATACCGGGAGACTTGGTTTGATTACATTGATGTATTTTTCATGCAATAAATATTGTATTTCAATTTTTCTGTATGTAATATTTATTTTTTCCTAAATACGTAAAAATTTNGATGGTACATATATATGACTCATGATTGTTGAGATTTCACGATAAAGTCGGTAATATTAAATTTGAACTTTACATATATTAATTTGAACTTTACTTATTTTAATTTGAAGCTAAAAAGGTGTAGTCCGGAGTTTCAAAATATCGAATGAGTCTCATGTCGAATAACATTTCTGTACAATATAATCTGAAACTCGCAACAGCATAAAGTTTTCACGGTAATTAGTTAGTCCTAGGCCTATAGAATACGGTTACTCCATAAACCTGAAAAAAGTCTACGATTAAGTAATACTTGACAAATATGGCAATGTGCCCGACCTGCATGATGTCAACACGGGGACACGCTGTCGTAACTACCATTCTATCATTATAGTTTCGATCGATCAACAAGTTCCGCAGTGCCTAGCAGACGATAGTTTTGTACCAAGTTTCATGAAAACCTGAGATATTTCCCAAAAATACAAAAAAGTCGTAAAGGTAATTCCCCATTCCCTCTTTTTTTACCACAGCCTTTGAAAATCACTAAATTTCTGTTTTTTCAACACGATCGGCTATTGAAGCACGAATAAGGGAAGAACATGCTTAAGAATTAGAAATACCATACAATTTAGGAATAATTGGCAAATTTCACCATCCGTCGAACGAGATGCGAATTAAGGTAACTAACATCGCCAACTTTGCATTAATCCCAAAATTAATTTCGACAAAAAATCAGTTTTTCGTCGTGGAAAACTGCCCCCCCCATCAAACTCCATACAAAGTTTCATGGGATTTTGAGGCACTCACCAAAAATATCGAAAAGACTCGTAACCCATTCCCATCTGTATAAAGAAATCGAAAAGTTTAAATTCACATTTTTCAAAATAATCAGCGAGTACAAAGTGCATCGCGGATGGCTATTCTACAGACATGAAAAAATTCGATATAATTCAGAAATATTTGGCAAATATGGTTATGCGGTATACTAAATATGGTTATGCGGTACATGATGTCAAAATCGTTGCACTAACATGAACTTGCCAAGTTTTGATCGGAAAACTTTTTCAAGTGGTATATAACACGTTACTGGTTTTAAATCAAGTTCTGAATCATATAAGAATCATACGAGTGATATGAAAAAGTCATGAATTTGAAGAGATTCACATACAACAGTTTTCTGCTCGGAGTGAGTCGCTTTTAAATATAATTTCCAGCACAACTCAAACTCAACTCAGAGCAATAGTAAAGCGTCAATATTAGGACCCTAACATTTCAAATTCGACATCTACATAGGAACTAGCAAACTTCTATTTTTTCCATGAAACTTATCAGAAACTCAACAAAACACAGGTTTCTGGCAAACTAGAACTGTATATGTTTGCACGCATGGAGTTTCATCGAATTTCAAAATTAGAAAATATTATGAATAATTCATACGGGATATCAAAATCTTTGGAATATCTAAAATCGTTACGTTCCAAGCGAAGAAAAACAAATTTATGCAAAAAATTGCTTCATATACAATGTAGAATATTTCCTAAAATATAACCTGCACTCAATTTTAGGTTGGAATGTCACCTAAATTTTCGTTACGAATCGACAGGACATCAAATTTGGTGCGTAAAAATGGCGAGTCTGAATTCTAGAGGATTTTGAACTTGTATCTATTCTAGAAAATCCAGGAACAGCTCCAAATACATACGTATATATATATATACTTAGCGCCGCTACAGCTGCACTAAGTCTGCAGTGGGACACACAGTGCTGCTACAGCTGCGTTAAGTCTGCAGTGGGACACACAGCGCTGCTACAGCTGAGCTGCGCTAAGTTCGCCATAAGTTCTGCCGATGAACTTAAGAGCAAAATGTGTCTCAGAGCGTCTCATTAGCATCACACAAGGGACGTGTAGCATATATGTGTGTGGGACGTGTGTGTGTGTGTGTCGTGTGTGAGCGACGTATGTGTGTGGTGTGTGTCTGACATATGTGTATCGTGCGGCATAGTGTGTGGCGTGTGGGTGTGTAGCGCAGTGTGGCCACACAGGCACCCCTCATCACCAAAACAGCAGCACACCCCTAACACCTTCTGGTTTTCGTCCGCTGGTCAGTGGAGGTGCTAGCGAAAGGAGAGAGAAAGATATATCGACTCATGCAAAATGAGACAGAAACAATGCTACAGTGAGATGGACTGGGGAAGTGAGAGAGGAAATCGAACGTCTGAACTGATCAGAACGTACGCTTTGAGTGCAGGCTGTAGGCTATTTAAAACTATTTAAAACGTCCGGATCGCGGTAAAGCCAGAAAATGAACGTTGATGCACACGTAGTCATGTAATTATGCAATGCGCTGAGGGCGGTGGTATTGTGAAAACAAGTGTTGCCTATTTTAAACACCAGTTCATGCATGCTAAACTTTAGTGACGGTCTTTCCCGACTCACAATGTTGGCGCATTACTGTGCACTTCGTTGATGTTGGAAGATAACTGTGAAATTTGTTGACGCTTAAAATATAATTTTACAATTTTGAAAAAATGACGTTAGGAAGTTCTTCGCTTTTTTTTTTAATTCAAATGAAGTAACGTTGGTAACGACTTCATTTCACTACATTTTGACGTAGAAATTACTACAGCAACAGGCTGTAGAGGAACCAACGTTTTAAATAAAATAACCGTTTTTACTGAGTAGTCGCGAAGATTTTAAAGGGACTTCCTTCGACTGAACAAGAGTGCGTAGTCGCCATTTTCACGCAGGTCGCTGGAAACCTAATGAAAACTACAGGAAACCTGCTGAAAACCTGCTGAAAACCTGCTGAAAACATGCTGAAAACCTGCTGGAAACCTGCTGGAAACCTGCTGGAAACCTGCTGGAAACCTGCAGGAAAACTGCTGAAAACCTCCTCGAAATTGCGGTAAGCCTGCTGGAAGTTGCTGGAAACCAGATGGATAGCTACCAGAAATTCCTAAAAACCTGCTAGAAACTGCTTGAAACCTGATGAAAACTGCAGAAAACCTGCTGGAAACCGGCTGAAAACCTGCTGGCAATTGTGGTAAACCTGCTGAAAGCCTGCTGGAAGTTGCTGGAAAGCTGCTGGAAGTTGCTGGAAACATGCTGGGAAATGCTGGAAGCCTGCTGGAAGTTGCTGGAAGCCTGCTGAAAGTTGCTGGAAATCTGCTGCAAGGTGCTGGAAATCTGCTGCAAGTTGCTGGAAATCTGCTACATTGGAAAGCTGCTGCATGTTGCTGGAAAGCTGCTGCAAGTTTCTGGAAAGCTGTTGCAAGTTGCTAGAAAACTGCTGCAATTTGCTGCAGAGCTGCTCCAAGTTGCTGGGAAGATGCTGCAATATCCTGGAAAGATGTTGCAAGTTGCTGGAAAGCAGCTACAAGTTGCTGGAAAGCAGCTACAAATTGCTGGAAAGCTGCTGCAAGTTGCTGGAAAGTTGCTGCAAGTTGCTGGAAAGCTGCTGGAAAGCTGCTGCAAGTTGCTGGAAAGTTGATGGAAAGCTGCTGCAAGTTGCTGGAAAGCTGCTACAAGTTGCTGAAAACTTGCTGCAAGTTGCTGGAAAGCTACTGCAAGTTGCTGAAACCTGCTACAAGTTGTTGGAAACCTGCTTCAAGAGGCTAGACCTGCTGCAAGTTGCTGGAAACCTGCTGCAAGTTACTGGAAACCTGCAGCAAGTTACTGGAAACCTGCANGCTGGAAAGCTGCTGCAAGTTGCTGGAAACCTGCTTCAAGTTGCTGGAAAGCTGCTGGTGTCACGGGGGCCTATGCAATACTCGGTTCAGTGCTGGCACGATTCTTGTAAGGAAACAGAGAAGCGTGCGTAGTTGAGTATTCTCACGACGGTCTCAAATATTTTCAGAAAGCATTCATATACCACCAGTCAGGGAATAGAGGTCGCGATCACCTCAGGGACACTTTGCAAATGATCATTATCTCTGACTCGACTCAGGGAAATATAGGCCCGACTAAGCGAGACAAATTCAGACCTAATTACTCGTGAAAATACGGTCACGGCAAGCTCTGCGATATCTAGGCAAATATCCGTGCTGTAATAACCCCAGTGGGGGAGGTATCAATGTACATGAGAAGTAGACGCACTGCACAGGAGAAGTAGGAACACTGTACAGGAGAAGTAGACGCACTGCACAGGAGCAGTAGGAAAACTGTACAGGAGAAGTAGACGCACTGTACAGGAGAAGTAGACGCACTGTACAGGAGAAATAGACGCACTGTACAGGAGAAGAAGACGCACTGTACAGAAGTAGACGCACTGTACAGGAGAAGTAGACGCACTGTACAGTAGAAGTAGACGCACCGTACTGTAGAAGTAGACGCACTGTACAATGCGCAAGAGAGTAGAGGAGACGGAAACTACAGGTTAGTGTAATAAGTTTATTTATTGAGCATCTCACGTACGTGTGACCGTACGTGTGTACGACCTGCCTGAGGAATGTTGACCTCATACTGAGAGTACGTGTGATGTCGCTAGTGTTGTAGCACTAGCACGACTTGTACGTGCCATGGTATAATTACGTGCACGTGCACTCACAACTTCTAAGTGCCTTGTAGTAAGAATGGATGCACTAGCACGACATCAGAGTGTCTGATCGTAACTGCTGCACCAACACTTACGACATCAGCGTACCTTGTCGTAACTGAAGGCAGTAACTGTCGTAAATTGATCAGCTATCTTTACGAGCAGTTCGAAACTGCAGTTCCAGTCTAACTTCACTTAGAACTGTCAGGTGTACCTGTCATGTGTACCAGTCAGGTGTAACTGAATTGATACGACCTGTATACGACTGCGGAGTACTTCCCTTGGAAAAGGAAGTTTAAACCACACATTCCTCACACCCCCCACCACACCAGTAGTTGTAAGGCATTTAAAACCCAACGGTAAAACGTGTTGGAATAAATAAAGGTTCTTTTTATACATTCGCCTCAAGTGTACCCGTACGAGTAGTCAGTCCTGCATATACGCGAACAAAATAATTACTCATCGTAGATACATCGCAGATACGTTGAAACTACGTGCAATGTACATATAGGAATTGTGGCAGGCTCTAGAAATTTATTCTAAAACTAAATACCGAATTCTCTACATATATTTTTGTATTATCTCTATTTAATGATATGAACCATAGCCAAAAAATAGCCCCTATCAGTACAGATAGGACTATTTACTGGTATAGATAAGATTATCCATTTGTTTAGGTAAAACCATCTATTAGAATAGGTAAACCAACCATTAGTAAAGATAAGACTACCTATTAGAATTGATAAGCCATCCACAAGTACAGATAAGACTATAGTTATATATATTCACGGTTATTTAAATACTGAAGCTTTTCATATAATATTCTGGAAATTTTTCAAATAACAGAACATCATCACAACCGAAATTAACTATCACAACCGCGTAACACAAAGATTTTCCAGTTATTTCATCGAAATTATCGACCGAACCACCACTAACCACACCGCATCACCTCGCTGCCACCGAACGCCAGCTGTCGACATATGTGTACGTCTCGTAGTTACGTCAGAACAACCAGGACCGAGCGATCTTTTTAATGTGGACAACATGGTGCACAAACAGCAAATATTTCAAGATCTGTGTTCACATGAGCCTCAATTTGTTAAGAAAAAAAAATTTAGGATTATTAAACTGTAATATTTTGATAAAATGATTTCAGATTATTAAACTGTAATAATTTGATGAAATCATTTAGGGTTATTAAACTCTTAATAACTTAATAAAATCAATTAAGATAATTTAACTGTATTTTTTTATGTCCTTTAAGAATGACAGTGGTCTTTATAGGGTTGCACTTTAATTATCTATAACACACATGTACATTTTATTAGCAAGCTGATTGGTGCTCAGCGAGGAGATGTCATGATGACGTCACGCGAAGTCACAAAGTTTCTTTATTTCACGAAACGCAATTGTTCTCAAATTGCATCGTTCTTGTGCCAAACTGTATAGTTTTATACCAGCAAATTGAAATAGAAAATATAGTCCTTATTGGTTGAGCAGTGAACAATTATAAATGAACTTAGAAATTCAGAATAAAGGAAAGAGTTTCAATAAAAATAAAAACTTCCTTCAAATTCAGTTAAGATCGATGATAAAATTAAAGAAAACGAAATGAAGAGCCAGCGAACCTTAGCCCAAGATCCACAACAGATTCCGGCGACAAGAGCCACCGGCTTGACCTTTGTTAGATCTGAAGAATATTGTCGACGAAAAACACAAGGTCTCATGAGAAAAAAACGCAATACGAACACAAACATACGTGCACACACAGAACGTACGAGAGTCTTCACTCAGTGTACACGTAATTATGTACGATACCATATTTGGAGTTAGTTCGAGCCCGCCTGATGACGTAACGCGTCCTACAACGTCGTACTTTACGTCATCAACAGCCCAGTTGGTAAGGAGCGAAAGGACTGAGAAGCATTTCTTTTTGTCAAGGAATGTATCTTAGGTACATATATTACGATCTATATCATACTTACATAAAGAGTTTTTATAATTATAACAGCGTATATGTGTATCTTACGCAACACATGTCCTCTGCATATGCATGGAAAGGGATGGGGTGCATCGTCACAACTTCCATTATCACGATTTACGTTATCATCACGATTTACGTCATCATAACGATTTACGTTATCATAACGATTTACGTTATCATAACGATTTACATTATCATGATTTTTACTTCTACTTTCATCATCATTGCAATCGTGATTATCATTTTCATTATGATAATTTTATTCATTGTTCTTATTTCATCATCACGTATTTATTTTCGTTATCTCTACCATTACAATTGACGTGTCTATTCATTCCTGCATTTCACTATCATGTCCACCGTCTCACTAGACACGTCCGCCACGTGCAGCACGTGACGCTGCACGTGACGCTGCACGTGCCAAAACAGTCAGCATTCCGCGTTTAACGCGCTATAGTGCGTCAAACTGACGCGTTGATCAGACGCTAGCGGCACGCACACGCCAATACGCACTTTAATTTGTGACGTCCAAATAACTGACACTAGAACAAAGCACCACAACAGTTCACTACAAACTACGGATACAGGTATATATGTGTATATAATTATTTATCTTTAGCTAATAATAATCTTCGCTTAAGGAACATCCACTAATTTTCTCTCGCAAGTTCTAAGACAGAAAATCTTCATCAAATGATATTCTCGGCATCACCA
>VOMN01129885.1:0-37530 GCA_014899125.1 Orchestia grillus | reverse complement strand
TTCGTCCGAATTGCATCACAAACAAAAAAGTTTCCAAAAAAAGGACGGTCCCCTTATAGAGGTTCGAATTCCTATTTTTACTGTCATGCCCTAGGTTCTGTACTGGTGTGCGTTGTACAAATGTATAGCACAGACTTCACCTAAATTGAATAGATTTACTTGTATTTCTTTATTAAAATATAGCATCAGTTTCGCTCATTCAGCTCACAAAAGGATTGAACTGTTAAACAGAGGCTCCTCAGTACATTAATATGGAGTTTCACGTGAAATATACTACAAACAGAGGTGGGCAGCGCTACTTTGAAATATAGCGGCCGCTACATTTCATGAAATGTAGCGGCCGCTCTGCCCAGCTCTGACTACAAACAATCGACTAATAACGCTTCATTTAAAAATTCACACCAAAAACGTTAAGGAAAAGCACGGCAATGTCCCATCCATAATGTGGCCTAGTTTATCGAAATTGATATGCGCTCATAGTCTAAAAAGTAGTTTTTTTGTGAGGTGTGTGTTGAGTCTGCAAAGGGATTCGATCTGGAGTATACATGAGTGTTAATGAATAATACATGAGTGTTAATTATTCATTTATCTAGAAGAATTGCTGCAATGTATCTTGCCAGTGTTCCAAATAAATTTTGAAATAGTCGAATTCTCACGGTTATAAAGTCATAGAAAGTTACTCACTTGATTTTGGTTCATCGGAAGTTATTTTATGTATATTTCCTGAAGACAGTAGGCATGTACCACTGTACACTCATAGCTTGCACTTGCCTGACTTGGTGTGATGCTCCAGCTGCTGTGTGGAGGAGACGACCAGCGTCCTCTGAAGCTGGAGGTGTTCGACTGGGACAGTGATGGCTCTCACGACTTCATCGGGGAGTGTTACTCAACTCTGGCTGAGCTCAAACAAGGTGACTGGCCCCTCTTGACACGGTGCTGAGTATTGTGGCCTGGCCCCCTCTTGACGCGGTGCTGAGGGCTGTGGCCGGGGCCCTCTTGACGCGGTGCTGAGGGCTGTGGCCTGAGCCTTCTTGACGCGGTGCTGAGGGCTGTGGCCTGGGCCCTCTTGACGCGGTGCTGAGGGCTGTGGCCTGAGCCTTCTTGACGCGGTGCTGAGGGCTGTGGCCTGGGCCCTCTTGACGCGGTGCTGGGCTGCTGCACCATTTCAAGTGTAACTAAGCGCGCGGCTGACATGTGTGCGTGCTGACTGCTGAGGCTTATGCAGGTGTTCATAACTGCCGAGCTGCACAAAAGCTTCATAAATATGCCGCTAAGGTGGTAGACTCGTCATGTCTAGCGCCCTTGTACAATTGACTGCTGGACATGGAAAGTTTTTAGAAATGTGTTTTTTCTTCGGTGAGACCTGCATACACCTCATCACCGATGGTCATCTTTCTGTTGAGGAGAGTACTAGTTGTGTTCTAGTTATACCTCTCTCGATTTTCATATTTCATTTGTTTTCTTCAGACCATTGCTGTGCTCACGTTTCCGGCACTTTCACAACTCGTCATCCCTTTAATAATAATTTGTATTCAGAATATAGTTGACCCCGAAATTTAAATGTTTTCAAGAGGAAATTCGTGGATAGTCCCCAGTATTTTTTTCTATGTTTGAGGAAATTTGCAACCAAAAACTGTTCGGAACTCATGGACGCTCGTTGCTAAATAGGTCATCACTTTGTGTCTAAAATGCCCTTATTTGTATCCATGAACGTGCACTTCTCTCACATAAGCGACTGCTATGGGCAGGTAACGTGAGCACAAACCACTACAGCCTCATCAACCCTAAAAAGAAGGCGAAAAAGAGCAGCTACAAGAACTCCGGGAAGCTGCTGGTGCAGTCGTGCAGCGTACACGAGGAGCCCACCTTCCTGGACTACATCAAGGGCGGCCTGCAGCTCCACTTCACCGTCGCCGTCGACTTCACCGCCTCCAACGGCCATCCCGCTCAGCCCACCTCCCTTCACTTCTGGAATCCCAACGTTGAGAATCAGTACGCCACCGCCATACGTGCTGTTGGAGAGATCATTCAGGATTATGATACTGGTCAGTATTCTGTTCAGTTGCCTAAAATTTTGTGTACAAAGTGCAACAAATGGGAACAGTGCGTCTTGCTTGAATTTCGTGGAGTCCAATTGTCAGGTCAATGCTTACTGTAACTCTGAAGGCAGAGTGTCTATAACGTTTTTAAAATCTTTACCATAATCAATTTTGTTGGAGAATGATAATAAATGGAAGAGAAATGGACTTGAAATATTGACTTTACTTCTGTACACAAGCATTAAATGCTTATGGAAATTTATTCACTCTTTCAATCCTTATTTTGCATGGCTGAGTTTTTAAGAAGATGTTGAGCTAAGTGATATTATTGGCCCATTAATGATCATATATCTTCAACCCAAGCTTTTTTGAAGTTTATCCTTCTTTTTACTCTGAGACATAAATCTCAATAGTATTTTACTGAGACTCAACTTGGGATTGTTTGTCATGATTGATTGGCATGATCAATTTTAATGTTTTCATCAATGTTGGGTATGAAGTAGTACACATGAGCCCTGAGAATCATTTGGTGCTAAGCGCCATGTGTAGCGAAAACGAGTTATGTATAACACTGTCATCCCCAAGCCTTCCCCTGTCTGGAGAGTGAGACGTAGGTACAGAAAGATAGTCACAAAATGGTCGAAAATCTCCTCAGGGAGCATAGCATAGGATAGGCCTTAGGCAATAGGATTAGGTTAGGTTTGTCTAGCTTATGTCTTAGTTATAGCTAGGCCGTCGGGACTTCTATCTTTCGTGCCTACTTTGCTTTTTCTATTTTCATGCCTTCGTTGATTATTCTTTATCTTTTCTTCCTCTTCCTTATTAACTTGTTTCTGTATGTAGGGACTATTGTGTGGGACCCCACCTGTTCATGGATTCCACGTTTTCGATAGCATATACTAAATAATCCCTTCTTTTTGCTCACTTGAGATCGCATTCCATGTAGCTTGGAAATTTTAAATGAATAAATAAGTTGTCTAAAATCAGTGCAAGTCGAGGTGACTCTCTCCTCTACGCCCCGCTGCCAAACTTTGAAGCCATTTTCTGACATATTTTATAAAGTGACTTTGAGTACTAAATGTTTCAGGGGGCCTCACATCTAATCCGACTAATCAAGTTCGTGAAATTTGTTTTCATTCAACTTTCTACAGGGAGTAAAATTTAAATTAGTTACTTTTTCTACTGGCATCAACTGTGCTTTGCGAGGCAATTTGTTTTATAAAATTGTTGAACTGTTTGGCATGATGTTCATTAAACAAGTTTCGTTGATGAAGTTCATGCGTAAGAGCGGACCAACTTGGTCGATCTCGAAGTGCGATTTGAAATATTTGAGTTGATCTCTCGGTTGGGCGTGTGGTGCTTCAAGATTTTATCAACCTTGCGCGATATTGCTTTTATATCCAGCACTGTCGGAGCACTCCTCTACCATTTAGTCCGTCAAAACGAGCGCATACTGTTTCTCCTTGGAGATGAAGCTGCGGTCACAGCTGCACGCCATTTGACAGGATGTGATGTACTCTGATGTAGCAGAAGTGCAGTGGGTATACTCGTATTTCTTGCAAGGCTCTCGTCATATGTATTTGAAGCTTTCATCCAGCCGGTCCCTTCAAGGCATTTTTTCCATATGTATATTTATATTCATACGCAAATTCAGTAGTAAACAACAAGAAGTTATCTCTTCATCTTGAACATTCAGACAAGCAGTTTCCGGCGCTGGGGTTTGGAGGGCGCGTGCCTCCGTCAGGTGCCGTGTCTCACGAGTTCTTTTTGAACGGCCGCACGGACACGCCCTATTGTGCTGGGGTGGAGGGCATCCTGGGGGCCTACCGCCACGCCCTCAACACCGTCGGGCTCTTCGGACCCACCAACTTCGCACCTGTCATCAGACACGTCGCTCAGTTTGCCCGCTCGATGCAGGACGGCAAAAACTACTTTGTACTCCTCATTATCACTGATGGAATAATTACGGGTGCGGCTCTTTATCGTTTCGTATCATATTTCCGATGGGCCTCATTATTGTGAATTTTATTTGTGCTGTTCGATAGGCACTTCTGGATTGTGGGGCGTGCATTGTCTCAAAATGTCTCATACAGTACAAGCAGTGCTGTTATATCAAATACAGGATGATGAAAAAGTCACTTCACCATTTGGAATATTTATTACTCAACATCTAATGCAGCTATAAAAATGCGTTACATAGGAAGTGAGAGAGAAAATATTGAAATTTCATCCTGTTTCGATGATACGGATTTGAAGCATATTTTGTAATCGAAATTTACACAATTATCATGTTCTAAAAAGGCCTAAATACAGCAAGGACCCACGAGGAAAGCTAGTGGAAAGTTAGTTCTCTTGCAATTGATCGTTAGTTGTAGCACAGAAGGATTTCGTAAGAACATTTAGTCAACAAAAGCCTTCCAAACATTGCAATGATTTCAAAATTCAGAGATTTGGGTTCCAGGACCTCCATCCAGGAGTGTTGGTCCTCTTCAATGGTGAGGAGTTATTGTTTTGAACTCAAAGAATTAGTGACACTATTTCACATTCCCTTTCCGCCTTTTCACTTTACTGCGAATTTCTGAAAGCACATCTAATTTTGTATTGCTAAATATAGCTTCATTTACAAAAAAAAGGAGATGTAATGTGTTCTACATTACTTCCCGAGTAATGATATAGTCAGTACAGTACAGTACTGACCTGTTGGAAAGGTTAATAAAAATAAGGGAATAGTCTATTTGACTGTGAGGGGGTGTCTTGAAGTTCAAAACAAATTGTCAGTAGTTGAATAACATAATACATGTATGGTTGCCCCTTCGATAAATTTGGCCTTCCACTGGGAGTTGTGGAACGTATCCTCGGCGAGAGGTTAGGAACGACTGTCCCGACGAGGCTTCCACATAATTGGGGACGATGTGAGTTGGACGGTCTTACTTGAACACAAATTTAAATTTCTCAAATCTTAGTTGGAACATTTGAAAAAAAATATATTCAGAAAAAAATACAGTAAACCGTGCTACAAAACGAGTGAACGAACGCATTTACTTTTAATATGCCTCCTCGAGCTCGTTGGAATTGGGAGCGTAACTAAAGCATCGGTTACCCTGGCAGACCTGCCGGCGACCCAAGAAGCTTTGGTGGCGGCATCAGCGCTGCCCATGTCTGTGATCATTGTTGGGGTGGGCAGCGAGGACTTCAGTGCTATGGAGCAGCTGGACGGCGACGAGAAGAGACTTAGCTTCCGCGGCCAGTACGCTGTGAGGGACATCGTGCAGTTTGTAGGTGAGTTGTTGGTGGCTGGCTGCGTGCACCTCGGGTCCGTTGGGGTCCGTAATGCGCTGCGGTTGGAGCGGTGTCCACAGTTGCTTCTCTGGTGTAGCTGGTCAATTTTAGACTGCACGTCCGGGCCGCGCTCTGGTGCCTGCCTCCACGAGTTCACCTCACCGTGTTCCTTTGGGGAAAAGAAATGCGGTCTGTGATGGTAAGGGAGCTTTCTGCTTATGAGCTACTTTCCACACAAATTTTTACAGTGTAGCTATGATTTTTCATTTCAATGGTTTCGTTTAGTCTTCTGCAGTCTTTGGTCACTTCACTTTGTGTAAATTTTGCTGAATTTCAGGGTTTTTCAGTGCTTTCATCTTGATGTCTGAATTTTTATCGCGATGCTCCTTTTTTAATAAGCTTTAGTGACCCTTAAGCTGTTTTATTTTTTTAAACTTTCAATTTAAATATATCTTAATAGTTTTTTATAATGAGACCATTTTTTTATTTTCTGTTTTGTATTTTTAATATTGTTTCAAGTAAAAGCGTGTCACTTTTTGTATGTAAAGTTGAAGCTAAATATGTAAACGACGTCAAGATCATAGTTGATATAAACAAATGCTGAACTTAATTTGGGGACCTCGTCCATGCCGGATGAAGTTATTTGCCAAACTTTGATATGGGTTGTCACTGTATGGCGCCTGAATATTCTGACGTACACTGGCCTACAAACGCCCGTGCAGCACACAGCATGTCGCTTGTGTGTTGTGTGACGTGTGTGTGGTGCAGAGCTGCACACATGTCCCTTGGGTGACGTGTGTGGTACAGGGCTGCACTCAACATGTCGCTTGTGTGTTGTGTGACGTGTGTGTGGTGCAGGGCAGCACACATGTCCCTTGTGTGACGTGTGTGTGGTGCAGAGCTGCAGCGGCACCTGCGCGTGATGGCCTCGTCCCCCGAGATAGGCCGGGCCAGCCTGGCGAAGGACGTTCTGGCGGAGGTGCCTCACCAGGTCCTCTCCTGGATGAAGGCCAACTGCATCCAACCTGCTGCTCCAACTGCGTCGTCGTTTCCGTCTGCACCTGTCGCTTAGCTGCTCGCAACCAGCCTCAGTTCTCGAACCCAGCTCCGTCTGTGTCGAAGGCCAGGAAGTCTAGCCCGGCAACTGCCGCGCCCCAGGAGACCACCAGCCCAGCGTCGTCGTCTCTGTCACCGTGTCACGTGCTGCGAGGTCACGTCACCTATGAAAATCACCTGTAAGGTTGCCCTTCCCTAAGTGTCCAAATTTTTAATCGCTGGAAATCTTCAAGTCATTTCGTTATGCTCACTAAGTGTGTCTTGAACGAGTCAGACTGTAAGGACTTGTTCTCCCATGTAACAGATTTCAGTCATGGTAAAAGTTGCCAATTAATTCCTTGAAGTTTTTTTATTAACATTAAATTATTGTAAATATCTCATGTTAAGCCTTGTGAATTACTAAATCAATACTCACGATAAATAACCCACCGTGCAGCTTTGTCTCTTCGCTTATATCTTGGTTGGATTACCATCACAATTAACAGACTCCATGCTTTTTACAATTAATCTCAAAACACTGCAGCATTTTAAAAATTCGGTTCCTCAATACCAGTAGAAAAATTGCTGGCGAAAATATCTAATGTCGTCTGATTAGTCGTGTGCTAAGCCCCCTATTTCTTCAATGCTTTGTGACCGAAGTAACTAGCATTTGCAAATGTAAGTCTGTAGGATTTTGTGTCGGTACTGTACTGTGATACGTACTGTATGCATCACATTTTTTATTTTAATTGTGTGATGCATAGTTTTCAAAGAACTATAATTACCAGAGTTGCAGAGTCGGAAGATACATGGTCCGACTCCCAGGACTCCAAAAATTCCGACTCCGATTCTTGGAATTCCAAAATATCCAACTCCGATTTCTTAACATAATTAGAGTTAAGACGGTCAAAAATATAACAAAATATTTTACTTATATATATGTATGTATATACTTTCATGATTTTTAGAGCTGTTTTATGTGGCTTTTTAACGCAATATTGATTTCTTTATTATGATTATTCAAATTTAATAAATGAATGAGTTCTTTTATTTTTCAATTTAACACTTTGACTACGATTCTCCACACAGGTAAAATTACATGCCGACAAATATCTCTTCCGTGAATTTATAAACGAAGGATTTTGGTTTCACAAATTTGGTTACTCTATTGATTATCTTTCTAATCAGAACTAGCTTATTCTATTGATGAACACAAATTTGACGAAAACGTGAAAATTTATATTTATACATTATAGTGCTTTGGTTATATTAGGTTAGGTTAGATGACACCATGTACCATATATGACCCACTCCGGAGGCAAAGTGTTAAGGAGGGTTTCAAGTTTCAAACAATTTCCATAGTACAATATAAGTTTGCCATCTCAGTATTTTCATTATTATTTATTAATGAATGTTTCATAGCATAGTAATTACTATTGTCCAAATTCATATGAATAGTTATACTTACCTCCTCCTCAGATCTGCGCCCTGAACAATGTAAGCATTGGTTTCGATTTTCCTATCCTGAAGACTCTCAAGACCCGATCAATTTGGCGCCGGCACTTTCCGACTGTCAAGTGAATATGTTTTTGTAATCGTCCATTGCCCTGAGCGAGTACATCCAGGTCTTTAAGGAAATTTTTGTCTCTTTTATCAGGTACAAAGAAATGTTATTTGGAAGCCTTCTGTATTTCATTAGCTTGAACTTGCCTTCGTTTGATTTAATGTTGTTTGATCTTGCTCATGAATTTCATGTTGTTTGACCCTTGCGTGAGGCGGGTGCGTTACTTGCGACTCTAGTAAACTTTACCTCCTCAACTACTGTACCTTGAACATTAATAGATTTTGTCTAGATCTTGTTGCAACTCAGCACAGTTCTCAACACTGATCATTTTCTTGAACAATCTCGTATCGTCAGCAAATGAAGATGAGTGGGAATGCTGCAAGAGGACTTCTACTCGTATGTCCAAAATATTTACTGGAAACAGGAATAGTCCCAACATTGATCCCTGCGGTACTCCACAGTCGACTAGAGATTTAGATGAGAAGTGCCCGTGCTCGTCTACAGAAACAACCTATCTATGGTTCGTTAGGAAACACTGAATCTACTTCAAAAGCTCCCTATAATTTTTTTATACTCTCAGTTTCTTAAGTAGAACTTCATGATCCACCTTGTCGATAGCATTTGCGAAGTCTAGGGATAGAGCATCTGCCGCGTTTCCGCTTTCTACTGTTACGGTTATCAACCTTTGGTGTGCTGACAGCTATGAGAGACATGATCCGCCTAGTCTAAAACAATACGGGTGCTCGGTGGAGAGATCAGTGTTCTCAAAGTACCGCACCATTTTCTTCACAATTACTTTTAAAATTTTTTAATAAAGCGAGAAGGTAAGGCTACTGGCCTGTTATTTTTTTGGGCATGTTTCTCGTAACCTTTATCTATTGGCTGTTATTACTTCGAATTTGAGCAGATCTGGAATAGTTCGTCTCTTCTAAACGCCTTCCTAATATAGACGAAGGTGTCTTCAGCTGCTCCTTGCAGGTTTCCAGCAGAATAGCTGGGATCCCGTCAGGCCCTGTAGCAGATGTCGGGAAGGGTTCTCCGATGCAGTTGGGCCGGTCTGCTTTAGTGAATGGTACTTCAGGCTTGAGGATTGGCTCATAGCTTCGTAGAAGCTCCCTTCTTGCATAGCGTGGTCGGCTAGTTGCTATTCCTAGTTTATCTCAGTAAGGTCTCTGATTAAATTGTTTGTCAGTTGGCCGCCTATGAAATTCTGGGAGATAAGGCCATTGTTATTTTGGCTTAGGGGTCGGGGGGTGTGCCTGCCCAAGGTTGGTAGTGACGAGGAGCAATCTGTGGCCAAGTGGAATGGTATTTTCGACAAAAAGCTCTCTTAACTAATTCGTTGTTATTGGTATTGACTGAGTTTAATAGGCCTCCGAGCCGAGTCGGAACTGCTATGCTTTGTTTCATTGCAAAGGCTTCAATGAAGGAGGCAACTTGTAGACTGGACTCGGCGGAGGCTTCTGTAGTCCAACACATTTTGGGAAAATTAAAATCGCTCATCATGATGAGAGTTGGTAGAGCTGCCCCACATTCCTACGTTTCATCTCTGATGTCGACAACACAAGGTTTAAGTTTCGCATTTCACACATAGGGACCCTATACGTTGAAACAATAGCAAGCCGCAGGGGCTTTAGCCATGATACAAGGTACTCTACTTGACTGTTGAAACCAGCTGTCAGTACGATTGCACGAGGTGCGCAGTCGATCCTGACAAACATTGCAACACCAACTTTCTTTGTACTCCCTTATAGTCTAACTGCTCAGAAGAATGTGAACCCTTTCAGCTCCATCTCAGCGTACGGTACTTCCTCGCTCATGCGAATCTCGACTACAGTATTTCTGTGTTTTCATGAATCGCTCTTTCTCGTTACATGTTCACCTTATTTTTTTAATGATACGAGCTCCAGCCTTCGATGTTGAAAACTCAAAATCGGGCTGTGAGTGTTATTTTTTAGCAGCTCCTAAGGCAGGGGACAACCCTGGGCTTTCTGAGTTACGTGAGTGCCTCTCGTCTCTCAGTAAATTTTTAGGTTAATACAAAAATAATGGTTAATCTTATCGTTGTGTATGGAAATGTCATTTTAGCATAATATTAGCAGTAAATTTTTGGTGAATTTTGGCTTACCTGATAAATGTTAGCTTTTAAAAAAATTTCAACCTATTTCAGACAGAAAACACTCTAGAAGTGTATAGGCTATTAATTATGAATACAATGTAAGAAAATGAATTTCAATTATTTTTCTGACTTGAGTTCAAGTTCAGGCATTGTGGCACAGTATTGGGTGAGGTTTCCTCATGTGATTGGTCTGCACGAAGATGATTTCAGAAATTCCTTAATGGTGATGAGAGCATTGAAAATGAAGAGGGTAAAGGATGGTCATACATTCATGACAATGAACAACTTAACACATCCTCCATATTCTACTGATTTTTCACTCACCGACGAATTTTTTAGGCACTACAGCACGTTTTGAAGGGTAGAATTTCAGGTCCAAACTAGAGGTAGAATTAACTTTCATAGATTAAGTTGTATGACAGTCAATATGTTTTTATTAGCAAGGAATAAATATTCCCTGTGATGGACAGTAGAAATATATCGATGCTCAAACATGTTTTGATTAATTTAAAAAAAAATACTGTTCATTTTCGATATATACCATTGTGAAATCGGCCATTATATTTGCAACAACTTAAAGAGTGTCTTCTGTATTGTTTCCATCTGCTTCTGAAGTTCTAAAAAAGCAGTTGTTGAGCGTTCGTACGGTCGTTCCAGTCCGTTTTCGTGCCAATGCCCACTGTTAGTTTGTCCACAATGCCCTGCGGATTCATTTTTTGGTGGTTCCACCGAAGGTGGCCATCGTTGGGTCATAGAATTCGCAGCGTCTGCCTTTTCCGCAAATTTCTTTCATCTTCTAGCCAAGTGTGATCGATTCACCATATAATTTGGGGTGAGTTAGGTTTGTGGTGACGTCTAGCGAGTTAGATATGTCGTTTCTTATTTCTCTACTTTTATTCTAGGTTCATTTTCCGTATTTTTAGCATCTGTCGAGAGGTGGACCGGTATAGGGGGTGAGAAGGTCTAGGAGGGTAGGACGGGTCAAGGGGCCGGAGGTTACCTCTTCCTCGCAGGTGACCACTGCTAGCTTACGTTCCTTGCTCTCATTTATCAGTGTTTCGTTATTTTTTAACGCTTCCTTGTAATCGCTTCCATATTCAGCAACTATGCAAGGTTTATAATTTTAAGACGACCTACAGAGAGCAAAGCGAACCAAGTTATGGGTGGGAAGCCTTGTGCAAGACACATACACAAACTTGCGGCACATGCTACTCGCTTCATGCTTTTCTCACATGCTACCACATTAGATACTAGATGGTAAGTGATCCTAAGTCGTCATAACACTGTTTCCGATTTAGTATTTGATTCTAACACCCACTTCGTTGTGTGCACTTTATATAACACTGGGGACATACACTCTGGCTAATACTGAAGTATATGCTCTGTATGACACTAATATGTGCTACACTTTACACGAAACTCGGGAGCTGTAGTAGTAAGTGTTGCGTCTTCATGAGAGAAGTCCATCTTGTAAAGCATCGTTTTGTGATAGTTCTGCTCCCTCAGCCTATATCCTCTCTACTCACCCCAACCCACTCCTTAACGCGCCCATGGGGGACGCACAGGGCGCAGTGCCTGTAGGAAGCCTTATCATCGGCGGAGCACAAACATTTATGACGAGTTAACGCCTCAGGCAACCTACCGCCGAATGGGCTGATCTTACTCGGGGCGTAGTATGGGGCATTCTGAAGCAAATAAGGGATCTTGAAACTTAGCTTACGAAATTAGGAAGAGCAACAAGTTGGAAACAAGTAAAATTTTCTACGCTAAATAGTGTTGGCTAATTTTTTTCCTATACAGCGAAACGGCCAGATCACGCACCGCTGAATGAACATGTCTAACTTCAAGCAGTGACTCGCGGCCATTGTGAGGTTTGACGCGTGACCTGAACGCTGTCAACTTAGATGTTTTTTGTTTTTGGCGACGGTGCAGCACCCGCGGGAGTAGTTTTATGGAAGTATGATTTGTATTCTGACTGCTAAGTTTGAGCTTTGACAATGGTGGTGGTAATATGAAGCTGAAACTAGTCTAGGACGCACTGAGTGTTGAAAATATTATTATAAAAGACCTACAAATTTGTAATAAGGTGTGGGTAGTAATTATAGTCGGAAATTAATTTTTCTTTTGATCCTTTGCATCGCTCCACAGGACTGCGTTCGTCAATTAATTTTCTAATTGTGCTACGTACATGTTCGAGTGATGCCCCGAAGCGCGTGTAGTCCTGAACATTTTGTGTCCTTGCAGATTACTCCACCTTCCTCAATTAAAAAGCAGGCTTGTAAGCATGTATGCATTCTTTTCCATCCAATAAAAGTCCATAAAACTTCATTCGCTTCATGGTTCTGTGTCCTCCGTTGACCACCAGGGCACAACTACGTGAATGTTCACCGTCTTTTATCCCATCGAGTTTGTGTGACATATTTTTTTCCCCTTGTCTTGCTTGCCTCTGAGACTGCGGTGTTGACAGACCTGCTCGCGAAGCCTTAGCCAAACTGGAGGGTTGTGTGCTCATTATTTCATTTTCTTAATGTTCATTATTTGAGTTTGACTGGCACCACTTATGTGGTTAATAAGTGTGTGAAGTGTTCCCGGAGCGGTACATACTGTCTTTCGTTCGTTTGTTGGTTGTCAATTCCCTTCTCGGGCGGCAGCCACTTCCAGTTTTCGTGCTCATTTGTATAAATGCTTAGTGTAAAAATCTACTTAATTACGTGCAGATCTGACAGGATTTTCATTAACAACTTAGTTGCGACACTGGTTAGGGAGTGTTGATGCTTTCTGATGCGGATTTGTGAGTTATTCTGTTTATGTTAATTTTGAATATTTTCGAATCTTAAATCTTTGGTGGCCTATTTTAAGTTCAAGGTCTCTGATGTTAGTGAACTCTGTTAATGTAATTTATATTATTTTCTTGGTGCGTTTATAATGGGTATAGGTTAGACCCCTCGAGAACCTGTCAATATATCCTGAGGTCGAACACGGTAATTACTTTCGGTAATTCTTCGTCTAGTTTTATTCTACCGAGCGTTAATCAAGGCTAATTTGACTTCAGTATTAGTTGATACAAGCCATTCTGGCTCATTAGAAGTCCAGAAAGCTAGCTATCACTTCAGAATTTTGAAATGCCTTCAGTTACAGAATCTATCATTACGCATTGCGCCGCCATGTTGTTGTCTAAGAATGACATTCATTCTACCCAGTCTATGCAATCTAAGTAAATAAATGGATTGATTTTCTGATTGTCACGTTCAAGCGTGAGACTTGACTCAGTACACGCAAGATGACGAGATCAAACTATCGTTATTCTCTGCGTGAAGCCCCTGTTTTGTCGTTTCTGTGTCGTGTGACGACGTTCCTGTGACGACACCTGTGTCACTGGAGCGGCGGAAGTACATTCGGGTGGCAGTTTCCAGCCCAAAAGCTGCTGCACTATCTATATATTAATACACTTGTACGTACGTACCGTTCCGTCACGCTTCGCTACTTTCCAAGCAAAATTTCAGGGTTCGAGCCAAGTATCCTGTATACGGGTTGCATGTTTGGCTATCAAAAGCCAGAGTCTTCGCGGCACATTTTCAGTTTCCCTAATAGATTTCAGACTACTCGCATCATCAAGAAGAAAATTGCTTCCAAGACCGGACTATCTCTGCCCTGAACCTTTAACCTCTGTCCAAAACTTGAGAGGACCACTTCTCATGGGCTGGTTTATCTAAATAACCGTGAAATTTTCACGGTTCTTGCTAGTCTATATATTAGTATGCTTGCAACTCAACTATCTGTAGCTATGTGTATCACACTCTTCATCAATAAATGCAAAGATCATTGCGGTATCTATGTTGCTACAGCTTGATCATAAACTTCCTCTCTTGAGGATTGTAATCCGCGAATCATTCAAGGGTTGTGCCAGCTAGTTAGGATTATTATGAGTTAGATTAAAGCTCCCTAGCTACGCCGAGGGCGATCTCAGGAGAGCGAAAAGAAGGTATTTTTAGTGTGAACTTTAGAAAACGTGGAATCTATGCACGTGTGTGTTCCCACACAAGATTCCCTGCACGTAGAAACAGCAAGTTAAGAAATGAGGAAAAAGATGTAGAATAATCAGCGAAGAAGGCGTGAAAATGGAAACAAGCAAAGTGGGTACGAAAAATTTGAGTCTCGGAGGCCTAGTTATAGCTGAGGTGCTTAATAGTGCCCCTCCCCTAGGGACGCCAGTTCCCGTAGCACAAGATAGACAAAGCTAACTAGTCTAGCTTTGTTGCGTGTGGCCTATCCTGTGTCCTCTGAGGGGCAGCTGCCTCACTTCTCATGTGTTTCGTTAAGCGTAATTTTTATTGAAAATCTGCTATGTGAATCAGTTTCCAGTCTTTTTGAAGATGCAGCGTAGGGAGATAATACTGTTGGACTTCAATAACGAAAAAAATATGCTTAGAAGAAATCACGGCGCTCTGATGATGCCAAACGTATGATTATCGAACATTCCGAGCATTATCTCCACTCTGGACAGTTCAAATCAAACCCTATATATATGGATAACATGAAATTTAAATCGCGTTCCTTCAAAAACGGCGTGTGAGAGCTGTATGTGTGTGTGCAGAGCTGCGTCGTCACCTTGCTGCGGAGGCGGGACCGTCGAGCGAAAGCCGTGCGGCGCTGGCGGCGAGCGTGCTGCACGAGTTGCCTGGGCAGGTGTGCGACCACATGCGTCACTGCCGTCAGCAGGGTGGCCAGTGATGCATCCTTGCGTCCTCTCCAGCCTTGGAGCTAACGCTGTCCAGCCGTGTCTCACGACCCGGCCGGTGCTATGGGCGACCCTCGTCAGATTGTTATACCTTCGTGCCTGTTTCTTAGCCTCCGTTGTTTTGTGTGGCCGTCACATCCTGGCATACCACACATGGATGAGGGAGGCGTTTCTGAATGCGGGCCGGCCTACTGCGTAACGTCCACTTCAGCTCTTTTTCTCGCGCGCAGCGAGTAAATGCAACGCCACCGGGCAGGTGTATTCATGAAACATTGCTTTCGTTATTTCCTTGACTTTATTTCGACTTTCGGTGGAAGCGCTTGAGTTCTAACCATCCACGACGTTGTTATTGCGAAGAGACTTCATCTCGTGCTACGTTGTTGTGCGTCATTTCCACTCTATTTTACTCGCTATTCTCGCCGTATGTTATACTCGTTTTCATAGTGCAATTGAGTAGCATTTTCTCACAAAAATGTTTTTCATGATCGTCTTCGAGTCTCACTGTTGCCAGCTTACCAGCCTTGCGAAGACCATCGCTGTTGTACGAGCATATGTAGCTTTCGTGTGATGTACTCTGAGCTATGATGTCTTGCAGTGTTGTAGGATTTTCTTACATCAACGCCACAAGATATATTTGCTTACGAAAGTTAGGTGATAATTGGGGATCAGTACCCAGTGTTACTATAAGAGCTTGATCTGTAGTTTTCAAGTTGTGATCACTGTTTACAGTTTTTCTTTGGTGTTGTGTTAGTGGTCAGTGGACCTTGAGCTAGGGTTCTTCTTTTCAAGGGCATTCAGGACTCTTGTTTTTCCTTTTGTTTGAGTGTGAGGCCACTTCGACTGGTGCAAGTGATGTTGTTGAAGTCAAATGATACTTTTGCCTTTGCTGCCTCGAAAAACATGGTCGAGCTTCTGTTTCAACTTTCGCGAATTATTTTAAATTACATCAGAATTTTTCACTTGCTTATTTCATTTTCACAGTTTTTTCTCTTTATGTGAGCGGGTTTGCGGGCGTAAGATGAATATGAAATACCAACGAAATACGGTGATGGGATCTCATGTTCTATAACTTCCTACTCAAGTGTGATTTTGTTATTCCCTTCGTTTGTCCGACACGCTTCGTGCTGCGCGTGCCGCTCGTGACCCTACGCTGCTCTCCTTTCAAGGCAAATGGACTTATAGTAGTTTAGGGCTGGCTCTTTCTTCCCTGTTTGGTCTCCTGTTGTCAGGGACGTGGATCATGTTATAACGTGTGCTCTTCTGTCGAACTCAGAAGAAGTGATGGTGGTTAGGTTCGCTCAGAACTGGGTGAAGGAGTTTAATTTGTAACGTCAGAGCGTTTCCTGGTGTTCCGCTGTTCAGTTTGTTATTAATATAGATTTTATATAGTTTATGAATTACTTGATGGTAGCCTTGATTTATTTTCCTGTTTAAGTTGGTTTTCCGTCTTCCGTAATAATCTCTATTCGCAGTATTCTATTTTTGTAATTTTAAGCTGTAGTTGATTTGATATCATTAAATAAGTTTGTGGATTTATAATTATAATGTGGGGAAGTTTGTTGTATCTTGGCAGACCTCAGTTACGCTGAAATCATAGCTACTTCCTCAAATGTGGAGATAAAAGGTTGAAACATGACATGTATGCTTGGAAAAGCGTTTCAGATACTAAGTTTATTTTTCTTTATAAAACTAAACCTAATTTTTTTCTAAATATTTCATTATTCAGCGGTTAAATAGCACTTGATAATTATGAAAACACCTCTATATCTGGAATTACAATAGACCTATTGCTCTACTGTTGTTACTAATATTTTACCCTATAAATTTAATTTGAAGTACTTTGTGCGCAAATATTAATATGTTATATGTTAATGCTCTACCACACTACACGATTGTTAGTGGTGCATATATGCATCCAATGGTGTGATTTAAGTCGAAATTGGTTAGGTTCCATTGGTACGGTAGTGACTGAGTGTCGCAGGAACAGTTCTCGCGCCGAGAACTGCATGGTTCTTTCTGCAGCTAAGGTTTATCATCCATGCTTGATTGCACGATTGTAGCATGCCTCATGGCGATCTAAAGCATCTTGACTCTACACGCATTGAAAATAATGGCAGTGTAATTGGACTATAGATTATTTTCGGTGATTTAAAATGGACGATTATCTCGCATTGCTTTTCGGTAGTGAAAAAATATTTTTTGTGACGTAATATTTTTCACGTCGTTTTGTAGCTTGATTTTGTAACACTGATCCACATTTGTTTTTACCAATAATGGAAGTGGTCTCCAGAATGTTGTAAAGTAAATATGTTGAACTACTACTGCGAACTCAACGCTGGCACGCTTCTCGTGATTTGAAGTATGCCCCGGGTTTTGTTCGCCGTATATTGGCAGCACTAGCTGCACGTGGTGCCAGATTTGGCCGGTAATGAATTTTCCCATCAATGGATAAAACCGAAAATATTTATTTTGTGAGGACTGTTAATTGTTTATTGCTGATCTGATTTTCACTCTTCTAACACACACATTCAAAGTAGTTAGATATGTTTTTATCAGTCACAGCTCCGCACGTCGATTCAAGAAGTAAAATGCTTTAGTATTTCATGCAGTGAAGGGTTAAATGCATTCAGGTGTTTAAGTATGTTGCTTTCTTTTGTACTTTAATATGATAGTTTACAGACTCGAGCGTTTTGGCATCCTCGTGCGTGCTGTTAGGACTCGGGTTCACATTCCTGCCACCTAATTTCCTAGACTATCTCGTGCCATTCCGAAACTATTAGGACGACCTCTAGTCTTAAGTGAGAGGGCAGTCGTATCACAGCGCTCTTGATCATGAGGCCAATTTATCTTCTAGCTTCATTGATATTCACCCAAAACAAGCAACTTACATTCAAGAATGCCTTTCTGAATTTTATAGTCTTTATAGGTTCAAATAACGATTGTTGGATTGCTTTTTCTCGTCGCTTTGTACCGTCTGCTTGCCGCTGTTGTGCCATCATTGAATTACTCAAAGATTGTACTATTAACTTTAACTTTTTATCTAAACTATTCCTACTCACTAGCAGACAAAACTGTTTTTAACGCGCATCATTGGTGTAGAATGCTTTTTGCTTCAGTTCGTGTAAACGAAAGAACTCTGAATTTCGTATGGTTCTTACATAGGAGTATTTAAAGCTTAATTTATTTCTACGGAGATTGTACTTACGATCAAATATTATTGGAGTCGACGCGTGTGTGACAGTAGTCAAAAACTTGAAATTAGTCATTATTACAAAAGCAGCATTCATAATTTCAATATTTTTTTGATCAGTGTGGATCATCATGATGCAAGCTGTTCTCTTTCAATTTGCAGGCGAGAAAGGTCATCCGTTCTCGCTACCGTC
Organism: Orchestia grillus; assembly: GCA_014899125.1. Classification (NCBI taxonomy): domain Eukaryota; kingdom Metazoa; phylum Arthropoda; class Malacostraca; order Amphipoda; family Talitridae; genus Orchestia; species Orchestia grillus. The sequence goes on along the minus strand of VOMN01129885.1, from coordinate 19,373 downwards.
ACGTATATGAATAAACTAGTAACAAGCTTTTAGATGACGTGTAGTATGAATAAATATCCCCAACTGATGTGAAAAAATAAAGAATAGAATTCCTGTCAAATTTATTTCGGACATTGAGGTAATCTTAGGATTTATGCCAAATTACTGCTATTCTTTGCAATTACAGCCTCAAATCTGTGCTGCGAATCCTTAGCAGCTGCAGCACGAAGCATTCCCTATGAAATTTCTTCTCGTGTGTGTAGTAGTGAGTCCTTTAAATCTTTGATAGTTTTGAACTCGTGAACACGTTTTCGTTTCAAGCATAGACAACATAGATGTGGCCACCATTGGATCAAGATCCGGAGAATAGAGTTGGCGCATATTTTAGGACCAGAGCCTCGGTAGATGGTCTTTGCACTGGGCGTGTGTGACATTGGCAACGGAGGCTGTCGCCCCGTCTTGCTGAGAGGTCCAAAGTTGTTTTCCAAGAAAATGTCTTCCAAATTGTTGGTCTTGAAACTTTAAGACAACGTAATATATGAAATTTGTCTTCATGCGTGGTGCATTTCAGACTGGATACTTGTAATAATTTTTTGAGATTTTGTTTCTAAATAAATGCCCCACTCTATTATGGCCTTGGTTCTCTCGTAGTGCATCCTTTAGCTTCCAAGATGTCAGTGAAGTAGAGCACTTCAAAGCGAATGAGAGTTCAGAGTGATTTCTCAGTTTGATTTTATTGTATTATGTGGACTGAGTTGTACACATTCAAAAATGGGTTTCGGTTGTTTCGTTTACTTAATGGGTGTATACATCGGAGTCTTGTGTTACTTCATTTGCAGTTTAGAAATTGTTATAATGTCTTACCTATTATTGTAATTCTAAGTGTGTTACTTGTGTGTTCTTGTTATTTGTAGCGGATGTTTACGAGAAAATAAGGATTAAGCATTTCATTCTGCTACTGGGTTGTGGTGATGTGGGTGTAGGTAATATCTTGGCCTCGCTTTTAGATTCAAATACAATTTGAATAATTTCCGGTTTGCCATTCTCGCACAAAAATATACTTGTGGTAACTGTAGTTTTGTGCCATAACGGTTCTCTGCAGTAGTCCCAAAAATAAGCTAAAGATAAACCTCGTGGTTTTACTTTTCAAAGAACAACTCGTGGTTTTCTTTAGCGAAACTCGGTACTCACTTCTGTGCCAGCGGACGAACCGGTAAACCGTGGGCTCGTTTCGTGACAGCGGCGTCGTCAAATTAATTAGCATGAACACAGGTCATATTCGTTTTTCGAAAAAACTGTCGGTATACTTCTAATGAGTGCCCTTTGAAACCGGGTTAGCCGGTATTGCTAACAAATAAAGCAAAACATATAATCTCATTGTAATAATTTGGAAATTAATATGCTTTCAGTGTGTGGTTGTTTTATTTCGCTTAGGTGTTTGAAATTTGATTTCAGTTATTGATGTTTTGCGTGACAAAATGCCGAGCTGGAGACTATTTTGAACCGTCGCCAAGCGTTCGGTCACGCCCAGAGATGGCGCTGCCTCCAGTGCTGGGGTACGCACCTTGTGTGCCGGCGGCTTAGGTCTCTGCAGCTCATGGTGGTCTCCGTGTCAGCTCACGGGCGTGTGTTAGTACCTCGTCAGCTCCAAGCTTCGTAGTGCGTGGGATCAATTTCCTGGTGCCGTTGTGCCACGGTAGTTTAGTTTTCATTCCACTTGTGAAGTTTTATATTTCGACTCTGTTGGGCTGATTTTCCGAATTTAAGCATTCTCGCGTGAGGAGATCTAAACTCATTACCTCATAGCTGCGCACTTTTTTTGCGAGAAATTTCTGCACTTGCTTGAATTTAAACGTAGATTGACTTTTGGGGTAATTTGCTCCTCTGGCCTGTGGCCTGCCGCGTGCTCGTGGCCGGGCTCCTAATGGTGCCCTCATCACGGTAAGGCAGCTGCAGCGGGCGACGCCAGGGTGGTCGCCATTCTCTTGTGGGTCCCAGAAAATTTACGTTAGTTTCAGTTCAGGCCCTTCATTATTTCATGTAGCGGAAGTCTAGCATTCAAGTATCTGTTTGATTCCCTATTCGACTTCTGTCCCTTCCTTGAAAAGAAATACATTGCCACTTGTCACGGATCATTATCTGAGTGTGAACGCCAAAATCTTCCCTCTCGAATCGTCTTTCGGGCCGTTGAAGCGGCGTCCAGGTTAGTGCATACCGCGTACTTGAAGCCTGGGGTACCAATATTGAACTTGCCTCAATTGTCCTTTGCTTGGTGTTTGGATCTGCTTGATCCATTATTCGTAGAAATAAGAATGCACGGAACTTAGACCCATTATAAGGCTGTACAAAAGCCGTATTAAGTATATGATGTGATTTGTATAATTGAAATAAACCGGTAATTTCTGCAATCCCGTGTCGCACCAATGAAGCTGTACCCTGTTATAGAAATGATACTTTTACAGTGAAATACCGTGGAATAGGCACATGGACGACTATATTTTTACATGCATGCAATATTTATAATCCATTGTGATAAATACTAGGTCAACCAGTCAAGACTATTATATAAAAATGATAAACGTAGTTTTTTTTACCCTATTTATCCATTATCGCCCGTTTTATCCTAGCTATTCGAATTTTAGCGAGCATCTCTCCTCGATGGCTGGTGTCAGCTTCGAGATCGTGCTACGATAGGCTTGTGTTCTGTGTGTGTTGGCTTGTGTATGTGTGCTGGCTTGCGCTAGGGAAGAACATATTCAATTGTAGATTGTGAATAATTTTTTGGTAATGCTTCGTGGTCATTCACGGAGAGGAATACGATTGCCATTAAAGACGGAAGAGTACCTGCTTGACTCTCCGCATCCTAAATAGGAAATTCGTTTTGTGACCGCAGTTTCGGGCCACAGGCGTGCTGTTTGATGTAGTATGTCCAGCCATTGTATTGGGATCGCGTTTGTTGTAGCTAACAATCCAATGTTGTTGATATTGAAAAGGAAATACTTGGAACAGAAACCCCCTCGTGCTTGGGTGGAGAAACCCGACTAACTGGAATGGTCCTACAGACAAATAAGTTGAGAAGTGGTGCACTTATGGACAGAGAATGATCCCTCTCTTATGGATTGATGAAGGCTGACAGGGACTTAGACCCGACTTGTCACCTAATAGTCATACGCAGCAAGAGTTAGTTGAGCTGGATGGGTGGAGAGGTGGCCCTCCTGTCGAACCCTCAATGACTGTTTGGTAGCGCACCACTGGGTAGACAAGAGCAAAACCTGCTGCATCTGCCTGTGCTAGAGGCTATACCTTCACCTAGTGAGGGTTTTCTTCGGGCCTCTGGGAGGCTCAGTTGAAGGATGTACGTGGATGCTCATTAGTTGGTGATCTGACCACAGGCAACTGCATCCTGCTCCTGCCATCCCACGACTTGTCGATTCAACCGTACTCTCTCATGATAGCTGTTTTTTTTTAATTTGTTTTCGTTCGTGTGTATCGAATATAAAAAAAACAGGAAATTTAATAAAATAGTATAATGGTTGAGAAAAATAAAATTGGAAAAGTAAGGCCTCAGTTAGTTCATGACGAAACTGCTGCAACATGAAGTAATTTTGCAATAACTAACGCGACGAAATGCATACATTTCTAGCAAGTGACTCATCTGTCAGCAAAGAAGCTGAGAGATGGGCAGCTTTGACATAGAATAACGCTGAAGCTCCTAGTGTTTCTCACCTAAATTTGAGCATATTTCAGTTTTTGCTGTCACATGATCTCACGCGACCAGCAGCAAAGTTTACGACACTGCTAGTTTTATTCCAGTGGAGACTCGCAGTGAAGCCCAAGGGGTGAGATTCGCAAAACAGGCTTCGCTGCTGAGGTACATTCTAGTCCAACAGTGGATTGGAGTGGCGGCAGGATTCCAAGCTGCAGCTAATTCTGCGAACTTTTAGACGAATTTACTTGACAACCATGATGTAAATCAAAGATTCCTTTCATTTTCCAACGTAATGAATATCGAACTCATAAAACGTGTGCCGTAAGAAATATTCTTCTCCCTATAGTCTATCTTGAGCTATTATCCTGAAATGGGCTCCTGCTCATTTCAGCTGTGATGCTGCAAGCGTTTAGCCTGAAGTAACTTGAGTGCCTCACGTATGTCAGCACTGCAGGTCCAGCATTTCTATCTATTGAGCACCCGTCAAGTCGGGGGACGGGGAGAGGGCAATGAGTCCTTTCCCCGGCATTGGGTTCGAGCGCTCATCCCTGACTTTCTACTTACTTCCATCTGTACGAAAGAAGCACGATAATTTTCACCCCAGAAATATTAGTATGGTGTAATCTAGATGCTTTTAGGTAGTAGGTAAACATGGAGAGTTTAATTCTTCAATTTTATGACCATTTCTACTTTGATATATGCATTGTTACGTGAAATTTTAGATTAATACGCAAGTGTACGTTAATCAAAAATTGAGGAGACAAATTGGAGACGGGAATAACGTTCTGAGGCAAAAAACCGTTCAGCAAGAAGAAAAATTGTCCATGTTTTAGGTTGAGTCGCAGACAAAGGAAGTAGATCGCTGCTTCCACTCCCGCTGCGCCCCTAATGGGCCTGCCAACCGAGCGAACTGTAAACAGAGCCATAATGCGGCCTCTGGAGGCAAGGAAGTGTACACAGGCAAGAAAGTGTACACAGGCGGGGGCTGTACACGGGCAAGGAAGTGTACACAGGCGGGGGTTGTACACACGCAAGGAAGTGTGCACTGGCGGTGGGTGTCCACAAGCAGTGGGGTGTACACAGGCAGGGAGATGTACATGCACAGGCTGTTCAATATTCTAAGGAGTTCTCATCGAATTCAAGTGTCTCATTCCGGAGACTGACGTTTGTATCCCAGCCTGCTGCAGAAACAAGCTATTTTATATTCATGTAAGCTGGAAGGTAAGAAGTTTCGTTGAATGTTGGAATTCATATCTCCATAGACGTACTACTAGAGTACTAAGGATGAGAAGTAGAATGATGCGTTTAATTTCTTGATAGATATTTGTTGTACTTGCCGCCTTTCCATCTTCGAATGACAAGACCAGTCTTCAAATTCGCCATTTCAGTGTCATCATGAGCCAAAAGATGAGTATCGTAGGCAGGACAATGCAGGGAATGACATAGAGTCGCGCCATTCGCAGCACCCTCTCCGGCGCTGCTTCTACTTCGGTGTCACTGGATGTCTCGTTGGGCGAGGCATCTTGCACCTGATTTGAATTCATTCTTTTTACTGGCTTGACACGTGTAATTTTTAGTACTTTACCTACCCTTTCGATTATCACGTGCAACACGATAATAACGAAAAGCACGGATATAGCAAAGAAGAACCACACGTCGATCATTTTGACATAGGATGTCTTCGGGAGAGTAGAGGATGTCTGCGAGAAGAGGGTGTAGAGCACCAACAAGGTGGTCAGGCTCACTGTTAGACGCACCTGAAACAAGGTTTGTTGTATAGACACATATCGGGTTCCTTAGATTTTATATTCTTGAAGTACTCGCTACAGATTTAGTCATCCTTATTAATCTGATTGTAGCATCTATTCATAGGACTATGAAAATTATTTAGGAGCTGACGCGATCTCAATACAAATAAAAGCAAGACAAGCCACGTTAGTCATTAAAATATACTTTGATAGAACCTAATTTTTATGATTTAACGTGGCTTGTCTCGCTCTTTTATTCGTACTGCTCATAGGTTTCCTATTGCTCCTTTTTTTATTTTCCCTGATGAATGCAGTTAATAAATAAGTAGGTCTCGCAAGCCACGTGGCGTGTAAATAATATTTCTCATTTCTCGTAATGCCATTGAAAGGCCAAGATTATAGAGATCAAAATAATATTATCCCATTAATTCACTCTTGGGTTTCTTATACGTCACGCAAGTATTGCGGCATTTCTGATGACTCTAACTATAATACATGATCTTAATAATTATGTATGATTGCAGGGAGTTAAAAATTTCCCTTCATATCTCGACGAATTCAAGAATTCGAAACATGTTCTGTAAATACCACTTGTTAATTAAAAGAATTTATGATGATTATTCACCTGTAACAATGCAGGTTTGATGTAGAGAGTACTGTAGCCAATGATGAGTAACATGAGTGTCGGCAGCATCGTGGTGATCATGATGAGATTTGACAATCTTGTCAAGTGGAAATGAACCTGAAATGACGAGAAACACCGTCAAGTTTGACTTCTACGACCACAAAATCAAAGCGCTTAACGTTACAGCAGAAAGTATAGATGCTAAATATTGGTGTCATGTCACATATTGTAATACTAAATAATGTGAAACATTCGAATGAAGTTTGACTTTTGACTTTGCCGTGACACTTAAAATGAATTTGAAGATACAAGAACATCAAGATTTAATTTAGAAGAACTTTAATAGACATTAGCTTGTCTTTATTAATATTCGAGCCGCTCGGCAATGTTCATTCACATACAATGTGTAAATTTATCGAGTATGAAAACGTGTGGCGTAATCTCATACAAGCGAGCGAAAAAATTCTATATTGAGGGACTTCAAATTTTTGTTGCATGAAATGTGAGGTGAATCTCTAAAAAGTAATTATTTGGGAAACATTCGCCACTTACTCGTAGAAGTACTATATGCTTCAGCGTGCATTTTCGGTAGGGTATTTATGATACGCGGCAGCAGTCTACTTCCGCTAGCGAGCTATTGTGAGGGTGTCACATTACTGTTGTGAGGGTGCGACATTACTGTTGTGAGGGTGTGACATTACTGTTGTGAGGGTGTCACATTACTGTTGTGAGGGTGTGACATTACTGTTGTGAGGGTGTGACATTACTGTTGTGAGGGTGTCACATTACTGTTGTGAGGGTGTGACATTAACGTTGTGAGGGTTTCACATTAATGTCGTGAGTATGTTACATTACTGACGTGAGGGAGTCACATTACTGATGTGAGGGTGCCATATTACCGTTATGAGGGTGTCACATTAATGTCGTGAGTATGTTACATTACTTATGTGAGGGTGTCACATAACTGTTGTGAGAGTGTCACATAACTGTTGTGAGAGTGTCACATTACTGTTGTGAGAGTGTCACATTACTGTTGTGAGAGTGTCACATTACTGTTGTGAGAGTGTCACATTACTGTTGTGAGAGTGTCACATTACTGCAGTGAGGGTGTCACATTACTGTTATGATGGGGTGACATCCCTGTCATGAGGGGGTGACATTAGAATTGTGATGGTATGATATTGCTATTAATGACGAGCACACAATCTCAGCGTATCATGATACAGTAATCGCAAGGTTAGTGACCTTTAATCTATTCACGAATGGAGACAGCAGCCAACACGTCCTCGGGTTGTAGCTCAACGCTCGATAATGGGTGCGGTAGTTGTGGTGCCTTGTTCAGTTGATATTGCCGTGAGAAACGACGCTATCTTCAAAGAATAATCACTTGTGTACTGTACTCATTATGATTGTTATTTATATTTGAAAATTACCGGCCTTGAAAAAAAATATAGTGGCAGGATAAATTAAACCTGTGTTAACGCCTCGAACTTCCGTCCGACGCGGCGGGCAGCTCGCTCTCGACACTCACCGTCACAGACCGGGTTTCGTTAGTGTACTCCGAGTAGGTGCTGAAGTTCATCACTTCGAATTGCTGGAGGTATTTTTCTCCGGCGTAGATCACTAGAGTCTCCGAGGGCTTACCTACATCCAAAGCCATTTGGATCGTACAAGTCTGATCGTCCAGCGGGTAAAAGAAAACGTCAAACCTGCACGTGAAGCTGCCTGTGTACTGCTTGTGTTCTACTAGCACTGCGCTCGTTCCACTGAAACGCGTATCTGTAAATAAGGAAGTCGCCATCGCATGAAAACCCTTAAAAAAAGATCATTAGGAGTTGAAGGGGCTTCGAGTTGATTTAATGAATTTGAAATTTTATTCAGAGTTCGAGAATAAGTAATGGTAAATAATCTGGTACTGCAAAAAGTCAGTTATTCGTCAATATTTGTACCGTCAAACTTGATAAGTGCTTGATTCGAACTTGCACTATATAATTTTTCAATTGAGATGGGTCACACAAAATCAAGTTTCATGTTATACTCGAACCGTTTATGAACTGTTGAGCATTACAGTTTTTGAAAACTTTCGTTTGAATAAAGAGAAATGACTTATCTCAGATCGTGTAGGTAGAGCTAGAGTAACTTATAAATTTGTACTTACTCATGTCTACGCTGTTGGGATCTTCACCCATAGGCGCCGACGTGCGTACCACCGTCACTTTCTGAGCGATGACCCTCATGGCACCGTCCTGGGCGTTCGCGAAATGGTACGTCGGCCTCCACAAAATATTAATTTCCTCGTCTTGCAGAACATTTCCTCTTGTTTTATTTAGCAAGTTGTAATATCTTAACCTAGAATCATACCACATTATAATTACACCAATCTCGAGTTCGACTGTATGCTTATAATCAAACACATTCATAAACCTATCAATAGTTACTGTCATGTTGAGGGGCAAGGGGAGCTGTTCGTGAAAATGATTCAGAGGTGAAATATGTTTCAGGTATCCTTTCGGTAGATCGAGTATATTGCAGTTCAGTTCGTCAGTTTGGTCTTCACAGTTTGCCACGGCGTCACACCTCTGCAGCCCAGGGATGCATTCACCACTTGAACACATGAATTGATTTTTATCACACGGGGACATCCCTAAAATCACCTTCTCTCGTCTATTGTGATTACATTTGGATACTTTCATTTCCCAAAGTGTTCGACCCACTGGGTAAAGTTTGCCATAAGTTTCGATTGCGACAGCAATTGTCTTATTGTTAACAGTATCGACCAATACCCATGACTCATCGTCTGATTGATAAATTACGAACCCGAAAAATCCGTGAAAGTATGGACTCTCATTTATGTAACCTTGAAGATCAAATAAGGACTGCCACTGGAATTCAAAACACAAGCCCTTCAAGCTTAAAGCCCCGCGATGGGTAGCAAAGCAAGATGTACAGCGAGGAACGGAGGACGAACATGGATCGTTGTGCCAGGTGCCAGTTGATGCAATCATCGATGTGCAGTTTCTGTCATCCCCATCATCTGTAGGTGCCTCGAAAAAAGTTGGCACAATTTTCTTTGTCGCGTGCAGTCGAAAGACTCCTTCAACATCTAGGTCCGTGATGCCGACCCAAAATGACCCACTACAGTATTCTGCAAACCTCTGGGCATAGCCCTGTAGTTCCGTATTCTGTTCAGCATTTGCTGGACCAAAAATTGCGCTGCCGAAATATTCACAAAGTGTTGCTGATTCATTAAAATATGCCACATTTGGCACTGCAATGGCATAATGTTCGAGATGACAAAAATATTCTATCGGTTGTTCTGTGATATTTGCCTTGACTATGGTCGCCTGATTAACATTAGTCGAAAAAAGGTCGCCGTTGAAGGATGACGAGCAGTTAGCCATAGAAAAAATTTGCGAGTCGTTGAGCACATAGGACCAGAAGTTGACATCAGCTGCGTAGCCTCTCAAGAGCTCGAACTTGATAAATCCTCCTCCAACTGCGTCTTGTTCTTGTCCTAACACAAGAGTACCTGAGGGAGTAAGCCATTTTGGTAAAGTCAAATGACACGATGAAAATTATTGATATATAAATGACTGTCATGACAAGCGTATTATTCATCGTACAGGTTTTAAGTATATAGTGATTGAAGCTTTACTCTTGAATAATAATAATTTGATGTCGTACTTTTCTTAGCACGAAAACGTCAGTACTTGAACGTCACGGGTCGAGTTTTATAACAATACGATGCTTTCTATTATTCACCTTAAAGAGCACAGTAGACCATGTAAATTCCCCAGAAAGAATGCTTGTTGCATGGCGACCGTAGCACTTACAATGGAGGAAAGAAGTAACGGAAGTTATTGCAAACATGAAATTTTAATTTTAATTAAACATCTAGCAAACCAATATTCGTAGAATTTACGCAAATTATGCATTTAATGATGTAAAGTGAAAATATGCAACAACAAACTTCTCCTTTTTGTAAGTATATAGTCTCATATACTCACAAAACCTACAAGGCGCAAGGCAAAATTATTCAACCAAAGTAGTTTCTTATGTTTGATATTTAGTGAAGGAACCTTCGTTCGCAATTACTGCTCGGAGACGGTCTTTATGGGATGAAATTAGGCGTTCGCAAGCCAATAGCGGTATGTGAGCCCATTCATCAGCGCAAATTTTCTTGTTCTTCAAGATTCATCGGACTTCTCTGATGAACCTCCTTCTTCAGTGTTCCTCGAAGACGTTCGATAAGATTAAGGATCGGAAATTGGCTTGAGTACGAGAGAACATTGATTTTGTTTTTCATAAACCTTGCAGATGTAAATTTTTACTGTGATTAGGGTCGTTACCTTGCTGGAACCTTCATTTGCATTTTAGAAATAAACGCTTCGAACTTGGAACGAGACGCTTCTCCAGTATTTGATGGTACCATCCCCATCCATTTTCCCATCAATGATATGAAGTGCGCCAGTGTATGTGCTGTGAAACAGCCCCAAACCATTGTACGAGTGCACTTTACAGTTGGGATGGTAATGTGCCTCTCATAGGCTGTTCTGTTTCCGTCGATTCCCGGCACGATGAACGGAGTTACGACCAAGCAATTCAATCTTGGTTTCATCAGACAAAATAACGGTCTTTCAAAATGTATGTCCTTTCTCCAAGTGTTCTTTTGCAAATATTGGACGACTCGCTATGGGGTTTCTACGTATCGGGAAGTTCTACGGGGTGCGAAACATTTGATCCTACTACTGTGAAGTTCTTTACAGGAGGTTCTTTCATTCCCCTTTTACCCGAGGCTTTCAGAGCAGTTTTTAACTCTGTACGAGCCATCACAGGCTTATCTTTAATCTTACTCATCAAAACTCGATCAGACCGAAGATCAATCTTTTTTACAGCAACTGACCTTAGTAAGTTAACATTCGAGCCATATTCTTTTTTAAGTTGAATAATTGAACCAACGGTAGAGTATGGCTCATTAATCTACGTAGAAAATTTTCAATACGATATTCCTTAAGAATGGAGCTAACTATTCGCTTCCGTAAATTTTTTTTGACTTCTTTTACTTTCGGCATGACTTTTTTTAGGTGAGTGTATGCTACGACACATAAGTATTTGCACGTGAAAATAAATCTCGAAGTGGCCGAGAGAGAGGTGGTTTACAGTGATCTCGCCCACTTTTTCGACGGATGTCTCGTTTCTCTCCTCTTGTACTTCTAGAAGCTTCTGTAAGCTTAATGAAAAGATTTTAATCAAGATACTCAGATGGTGCAATAAAATAACAATGATTTAACATGATTTAAATTTTGGCCTAATGCTTTTCTTCGTCTCATATTTTTTTTTTGAATAGTTGGCTTTCTAATTCTCATTGAATTTGGTTCTGTTTTGTTTAAATATTCTGCTAAATATATATTCTCTAAACTACCTGTACTCTTTATCGTAAACCAGAGCTCGAAATTTTCAAAATACATCCAAAATAAAATTGTGCAAATACTTATATCCAGGCGATGTATGCATATAGTCTCTTAAGTATATTCATATCGTTTGTGCAAATGAAAGTTAAGGGACGGGAGCGCACAAATAATAAAGCTGGACGAGTTCCTCAGTTTAGTTCTTTATTTCTGCTTTCAACAATGAGATGTGACTTTTGATAACCGATCTGAAACTTCATCAATAGTTTTCAAATGATGAAATTAAAACGTAGGATAATCTATTTTCCACGCCATGTAGCTCCCCATCTGTGGCAATACCCATTATTTTCTGACCTCGAATCAGCACATAATATTAGACGCTACAATAAAATAACTTTTAAATTTAAAAGAAAAATATAATCTTCATTTTCTCACCGTTAAGCAGCAGGTCAGTGAGTGGTGTGTGGCGCGTGAGTTGAACTATTTTCTCTCCGTTATAGTACATAGTAACTTGTCTTCGTTCGAACGTGACACACCAGTGGGACCAGACGTGGAGTTCGGGCGCTATGGTCACTCCAGCGAGATTGTAGTAGATGCCTTTCACTTTCAAGGTGAGATTGTCGCCTTCTCGACCTGGTTTGGATTGATTACACTTATTTATTGCAGTGCACGCTGCTCTCCCCAATTAGTGTAATATATCATTACCATATTGCCTGCATAAAAACCAATACAGTCGTTTAAGTAATTTACAACACTTGCTTAGGGTGAAACAATTGTTATGATGAGATTGGAAGAATTTTCGATCGAATGAATTCTTAGCAGGTTTCTTGTTGTACCTTCGTTGTAATGGTATTCTCGGTTGGAGACCATTATGAGTCGCTTTGGTTGTGAATTGACCTTTCCACGTTTAACGTTCAGGCACTTTAATCAGAGGTAAAGTAAACTGTCATTTATCAGAAATAGACTTGCAAGGCTTTGAGAAACCTTTCCTAGTCACCCTCGACAGGGCTCTGGAAGCGTGCTGGAATTATCGCATTGAATATTCTTTGTATGGCTCATAAACATAATTCTTTGCCACTTCATGAGCGAGAGGAATAAAATTTTATTCGAATGAACATGAATTAAAGATTTTTCCTCAGAGCTTGATGGGTAAGTTGGAAGAATTTACGTTGGGTCCATTAAACAGTATATATTACACAATGCTGAAAATCATCATGAATTAGCAATGCTACCATACCTGTAAGTTTATTCTAGTAATTAGAGATTCTCTCAACCAGTACTACAAAAAGATAGCGAATGTAAGGTCATTCCACTGAGTTGATGCAAATTTTATCATTTTGCATGCAACTCCGAGCCTATCAGAGGGCTTCGTTGCAAACATCTTGGCTTCTTTATTTCTAGTGATTCAACACAGAGACTCAACAAAATCACCCATACTACGCACACGACTATCAATACGCACACAGTCAGGTTTGAAACTCAGGAAAGTATCTAGTGCTCTCACCGATCAGGATCTCGTTGTTTCCATCGTCACTCGAGTATGAAATGTGCGACTCGAACGGAGTGATCACTTTATTTTGGATCCTGAGAACAAAATAACGAACTTATGTCGGCTGTAGTTTAAGCATTAAAAGTTAACGAGCTCAGTTGGAAGTGGAAAATTCCACAAACCCATTGCTCATAATGCCATTTTAGTTAACTAGAAAGATTTGGGATACTCTGAGCTTTCGAATCAGAATAAATGGTAGGGATAAACACATGCACTGGCGCTAAAATTGTACACATGTGTAGCTCCATCTGATATAGATATTTTTTTTCAATGGAAAGGGTTGGAAAAGAAATGGTATCAGTTTAGTTGGAAACAAGCTGAACACTCGATCCCCTAAGTATGACATTAACACAGTTTTCACTATATTTTCTGGCAGAACTTAGTACATACTTTGCCAGATTTTAAGATCGGGAGGTATTGAGACGAAGAACTAGTGATATTTGATAATGGAGGAAGGCTGACGATACTAACGTTATACGTTCATTATTGCCAGGGATCGCTTGTCCACTGCATCGGTTAGCCTGGAAAGAACTGAGACATTCATGTATCAATACGAAAAATGAGGCCCTAAGAATTCAAGGGATACATATGAACAAAATTCGTAACACACCCTTGATACATTTGCATGTTGTCAGCATCGTTTAGCAAAAGCATAAAGTAAATTTTAAAAATAAAAATACTCCTGGAAAATGTAATACACTTTAATTAGAGGTAAAACAAACTGTCATATATCATAAATGGCCTCCTCAGGAGGCATAGAGTAGGCCATGGGCAATAGTGTTAGGCTAGTAAGATTTGTCTATCCTTTGCTACTGAGACTGGCGTCTCCAATTGGTCAGTGTTAGGTCACCTCAGCTTCAGCTAGGCCTTCTAGACTTCTTTCACTCGTGCCCACTTTGCTTCTTTCCATTTTCACGCCGACATCGCTGATAATTCTTTATCTTTTCTTCCTTTTCCGTCTTAACTTACTATTTCTATGCGCAGGGTTCTATCCTGGAAACACATCTTGTGCATAGATTTTCCGTTCTCCAAAGTCGATACGAAATGGTCCCTTCCCTTTCGGTGCGAGATAGTCTAAGTTACTAAAGCGCTGCTATCCTTACTACTACTATTACTTTATCAGAAATAGACTCGCAAGGCTCTGAGAAGCATTCGCTTGTCACCGTAAAAGTGCCAGCAAAGTGTACTGAAATTACCGCATTGAATATTCTCTGCATGGTTCATAATTTACGCGATATCTTCCATGGGACTCTTCAGGCCACTGGACTCTATTTTATTATTTAAAAGAGACGAAAGCTACAGCACTGACATACGGCTAAGTTAACGTTGCAGTGCGTACTCTATAGTCACTCAAATTGTTGAATCCTATCTGCAGTAAAATACTAAGTTGGTTAGGTGGAGTAAATTTTGCTCGCACATGCTATTGAGTCGTTACTGTTTTAAAATTATGTGAATAAATGAACGAAAATTCCACAGAGCTCACGCAAGTGGTTACTTAAAACGAGTGCTCGTAGTCCATAGGAACCCTTCTGGTACAGTATTGCATTGTTTAACCGGTGAAATTTTCTGAGTGAGATTGAAAAAGAAAGACCAGCTTCAATTTTTAGCACTTTTAGTTGGATTATCACCGACTTGATTAACGTGCATTGGAAAAGTCAGCAATTCGAAACTGAGATGGGATATCTAGCAAGGGTTTGCTATGGCTGCTTCAGAACCTGCACCCTGCAGGTATTTAAAAAATTACGACGACTGTGACATTTGACATCCGAATTTAGTTTTTCGCTCATTGAGGATACAGATTGCTGAGATGATGTCGGGAGCATTACATGTGATGAGGCAGCACCTCCTGCAAGCGGATGCAGAGCCGCTCAGAACCACAGTAAGAATAATTCAGATGAAAATTATTGACAAGGCTCCAAACCGCGCTTCAAACTAGGGTATTGTAATCTCTTAGCATACCTTTAATAACCTCAAGAGATGGAGCGCGATTTTTTACGTTCTTCTTCTAGTAAAAATTATCTCTATAGTGATGTAAACAGTGAACTGACTCCTAAATTGTGAGACCTACAGATCGATATATGTAGTCCGCAAGCTATGGCGTTAAAGAAAAATTTGTAATACTTCTACTACTACTACTCTACTACTATTATTATTCTTGAGTTATACTTGGTAGGGTTTAAGTTTGGGTGTTTGGACTATCTTGTTGAACGAACATGAATAACGAATGAGGTACAATGAGCAGTAATACAAATACTGCTCAACCTGTTTGTAAGTGTTTTAAAGTCTCGTCAGTTACCTAGTACAATACTGTGGCCACACTATATATATATATATATATATTGGGTGTGAAGGCTATTTGAGGACATTTTTAGTATGTCAAAACAAACAAGAATATTTTAGTGAAAATGTATGTATTTATATCAAATTTGTACAAATATCCTTGATGGTACTTCGTTATAAAATTATTTTATGAAGCCACCTTTGACTTCAATAACTACTTCTGTACGGATTCAAAACTGTTGACAAGCTGAAATTAAATGCTCGTTATTCATTTCGGACATCATTTGGAACAAAAGGCAGCCTTCGGTGAAGAAAGTGGAAGTGTGACGATTGCGCCGCCATTGTCGGAGACGGATTAGTTGAACCGTTTTAAATTTCAGAAGAGTCAAGTTGAACGGATTTCTTGAATCCGTATTTTTCGTCCGTACCTTTCTCAAACCAGGAGTTTTAAGATAAAGTGCATTTCATTGCATGATAATGATAACCATGCTTCAAAGGCTTCTGAAAGAATACTTTACCAGGAAAATTTTTCTTGGATAACAATTAATGGATTGGCCTCCGGGCTTACAGGACTTCAATAGCCTTTGAAGCATCATCAAATATGCAATAAATCGTGACGTTACGCATTGCACAAACGGAGCTGAACTCTGGAATGGAATTTTATGAAGTTGCACGAACATTAATCAATCGAATTTCACAATTGAACACGTCAGCGAACAATCATTTTGCAAAGGATCTTGATAAACGACGAGCCGCGTTCATACACGAAAATTTTTTGCATTGCATAATATCTATTTTTATGCTCTATGGGATTTCAGATGGGTTATTATATGTATTTTATACTATCGAATAATAATTATATGTATACCTGCAGCATCTTACACCTTAACAATGTAATTTATGTTATTATATTAAATTTTTATGATAATGAAGAATTAGCATTTTCATACATAATAAGAAAACCAATCATATACCTAGAACATGAATTATAGGTTCCACATTTAAACATTTTCTCCATAACCCTCAAAGAACCGCTTCCCAGGACATCATCCGACGTAGTGCATTTATATTCCTTTCCCTCAGTTGCATTCACGGTGGATCTTACCTGTGCGCCCTGCACTCCAGTGTTGTTCGAGGCACGCATGATCTTGGTCCTTGGTGAATACATTGAACACAACTTTAGGCTAAAAAAATATTCAGGAAAATTAAAATCGACCTGTAGCACATGGTGTAGGTAGTGAGGGTGAGCATGAGGGTTCCATCCGGCTGGCGGGAGGTTGTACTGCATGTACACATCCGTGCTGGGCTGTTGGCGGATGTCGCTCTGTAGGTCGAACACCTTCAACCCCCGGCACCCTGCTGGTGGTAAAACTGACGACAAATGTGTTGGTAAAGTAAATCAAGTCGAGCCTCGCATCGACGAAAGACTTTAATGATCTCAAAAAATATCTTATTGTACGATTTCTTAAAAAATTAAACTTATAAGGGAAATTTAAAAATTGTTATTTACATGTGAAGAATAAAGTGAGGAGGTAGTTGAGCTAATCAAGTGTAGTAAGCGCGTTGACATCCATATCATGAGCGAACGATGCTAAGGAATGAAGCATTATTTTTTAAATACGTTTCAGCATAACGTGAACGGTTTCTGACATTGCATAATACTAACAATCTGGAAAAACAAGTAGTAGCCCCAGGAGAAAGAAACTTCGTATCTTAGTAAGTTGAGCCATATCTTGTTTTCGATTTGCTCATATCCTTACAGCGGTAGGAATTCTTGATGATTTTCACTAGAACAATATTAAAATTTATTTCAGTTTTGAGATAGCCAAATTCTCGCAGCACCATGAGCCATGGCAGTCACCGTCACTTAAGCGCACTGAGACTGCCTGTTCACCTTCAGTTCACCTGCAGCAACGCAACAGCATATTAAATGCATCATAGGAACACAAATGTAGCAGTGACACGAGTGCTCTGCACACAATCGCTTTGCCTGCACTTTTGCTACTCAATTACGAATGTGCGGTTGCTTTACTGACGACTGTACAGTCACGCTATCCGCTCATTGAGAACTACAGAGTCACGTGATGCTAATTGAGAACTACAGTCATGCAACCAATTTGTTGAGAACTGTACAGTCACCTCATGTTTATTTAGAACTGCTCAGCTACGATGCAAGATTTGAGAACTGTAGTCCCGTTATCAGTTTATTGAGGACTGTAGAGTCACGTTAGGTATATTGAGAACTGCACAGTTACGATGCAAGTTTTGAGAACTGCACTAGCACCCTTTCAGTTTATTGAAAACTATATAGTGACCTCATCAATTTGTTATTTACAATTTACACTTTCGGGAGTGTGAGTTTAAATTTTATCAAATTAGTCATGTAATTTAGCCATCGTGATCTCGTTTATCTTAAACATAACGAAAAAGGACTCCATAACAATACTTCATTTTGAAGCAGTTATCCCATTGAAGAATGAGTCATCTCATTGAAATGAAGAAAGGTGATCAGTCGTTACTTAATTCAGCTGACATTCTTTATGGCTCACTCACATATCCAATTGTAGTCAAATGGTATTTGAGAAATGCATTTTAAGCATAAAAATTAAGACCTGTAAAAAGGGCTGGTTCGTTCAAGTCCTGAACATTTAAACGGTATATTTTATTAGATTAACCGACTAACTTCAGTATTCTGTACAAGGTAGCAATATCGTTGATTTTTCTGCACCTAACGATAACTTCATTGATAATTTGTTATCATTTTATCGGAAGCAATGATTAATTTTTTCATAAATTTAAGCCTACAAAATCATGTTAATCTAATTTTTCGGAGGATGCGTTCATTAATCCAGAATTCTATAAGTTCACTCAATTTATTACCCGAAATAATATTTGATTCTCAGGATATTCTAACCGATATCTTTCAAAGCATGTTTTTCTGATGCGTGATGGAGCGGCAGGATCACTTCGATTTATCAATTCCGTTATGGGATGACATCCTACACGCGCGTATCTGGAGGCACCTTGGGAATCTTGGCATAAAATACGGAAATAGGACGTTGCAGTGAAAGAATAGCATACTTCAACCGGTATGGGTACTAAAATCTATGCAAATTACAATTTCATCGGCTTTTATCTTACAAAACTCGTAATTAGGGTACGCACATGATATGAGTTTGCAATCAAAGTGAGAGACTAAATTCATACACACATGATTATATATTCATATAAGGCGACGTACACAGACGTACGTATATTCCTTCAATACTGCGACAGCAGTAGCTTAAAATTGTACATTAGGGTACAATTACTGTACGAGTTAGAAATTGAAGTAAACACTACATGCATACAGGTATTTGAATATATATTCTCATAGGTCGACGTTCACTGACTTAATATATATCTTCATTACAGGAAGAGTAGGTAGGCTTCAAGATTAGTCTTAAGTTATTTATACGAGGTCTTTTGATGTATGTTTGGAGGAATGAAATTCCAAAATTTAGTGCCTGCAAAAGGAAGACATTCATGAGATTTGTGCATGAATAATAAGGAAGCACTGGTTTATTACAATTCCTGGGGAAACGATCATGGGGACAGAATAGCGCAGATATTGTTTCATGGAAATTTTGGTCACTGCTTGTTCTAATCGTTTTGGATATAAAATTTTCCAGCGAAAATTGACGAAGGTTGGGCAATTTTAAAATTTCCCAGCATTTAAAAGAGTCATTAGTGTGGTCGTTGTAGTTCAGGTGTGCTGTAGCTCTTGTGGCTTTTTTTGAAGAGTGAAAACTTGGTTCGTTTTGTTTTTATCAGTCCCATACCATATTGAAGAAAGTGATGGGTAGGTATATGGTAAAACATTTTTAAGCAACAGTTGGCAATATATTTTTTACTTTATGAAGTATACCAATCGGTTCCAAAAGTCTTTTACAAATGAATAATGAAAAAGAAAAATCGTTTACTCCGATATCATTCACATAAAAAGCATGATACATTGGGCTTTCAATCGGTAAAATTACAACCCTAAATTAAAATGTGAAAGTCAAGTGAACTTCTCATTGTGATCAGCGATTAC
>VOMN01129883.1:0-48979 GCA_014899125.1 Orchestia grillus | reverse complement strand
CCCAAGGAACAAATTCCACTATAAAACCAAAAATCCCATTATTGGACCATTTTCGCTGGGAAGGTCCCCTTAATTGCTTATAAATTAAGATTTTATTTCGTGTTATTTCCTCAAAATGCTAGTTAGATTAACCATCTGTTCATTACATTTTACTTCTAACACAAACTGCGCTTGATTGTAGGATCTAGGAGTCATTAACGACCCTCGTGTACGTAAGATACGCGTTTTAGACGTTTATACGCAACGCGTAACGACCAGGTGCTACTCGAGAGCGATAAGCCCTCGAGTAACTCACCTTGGAGCGCTCGAGCGAGCGTATATAGGAAGACTGTGCGGGTCTCAGGCATTCATTCAGTTTCAGACATCCACTCGTCGCCGATATCGCTCGCGAGACGTGCAGCCCGTCAAGCAATTTGCTCATCATTCTTCACGCACTGTTCAAATGTGACGCTTAATTGTTATTGGGTTGGACTCTTACCAGTCCATGTCCCCGATTCACGTGAGGCATTGTTGGACGCACGCAAATTCGGGTCTATTCGTACTTAATTCATCGCCCTAAATCCACTATGGGCACAGTAGAGCCAACAGCCCATCCAACGATTCATCATCGCCAGTTGAGTGATCCTGCTAATTATCTACCTTCTATTCCAGTGTTCTGAGATGCGAGATATATTAATTCAGATTTCCAGATTAGTACAATTGAGATTTTGCCGTAATAGAGTGCTCATTTATTTTAGAGCGAAGCGAGCGAATGCATTTCAATATCAGGCCAGTTAGAAATGTCGTGCGAATTGCATTGCTTAGATAGCGCTTCTTTCATTTACTGCATAAAACTTAATCGTGCATCATAACCTGAGTTCATATCCCTCAGCCGGTCGAGTATTGAAAATCCAGTTAGCGAATTCACAGAATTCATGACTTTGTGAGACGAGGATATAACTGGAAATATAATACATATCTCAAAACCCGTAGACCTTGATATGCCTGACACGCTTACCAAAATAGTTCAACGTTATTCGGTAAATTTAAGATCGTTCACATTTCAGTTAAATATTTAACGTAATTTCTTATCAATTAATTGACCATAGAAAATATTCGACGAAATTATAGATACAGGAGTTTGACAAAATAATGAAAACACCTTGGAAAATCAACAAAATATATTTCAATATGGCGTAGGTCCACCTTCTGAAGCAATTACAGCATCAATTCTTTAAGGTATTGATTCATACAAATTATGAATTGTTTCCAAAGGAATTTTAGCTCATTCTTCAGTTAAAACACCCTCCAGTTCTTTAAGAGACGACAGCGGCGGAAATCGACTTCTTACTTGAATCCCTAAAATCGACCATAAATACTCAATAATATTGAGGTCTGGGGATTGTGGTGGCCAGATGAGATACTCAACTTCATTAGAAAGGTAGTCCTTACTTTTGAGACCGTACCTCTTGAAACGTAGAGCATTAGGGCAGTTTCTGTTGTACTAGCACCTGCCATACGAGCACCAACAATTTAGCTTCTTTGAAAGTCAGAGAGGTTTGTCATTTTTATAAGGTTACAACAAATGTCTTTAGATATCGGTAAAAAACCGTCAATTTAAATTACAATCTCGAATAGCAACAATAAAATACAATAAAACAATAAAATATGTCAGGTTTTGATGGTTTATAATATGTTCAAAGGTTATGATTCCGAAATGTTAGGTGTTTTCATTATTTTGTCCAACCCTTGAATATATATAGGTCCCGCGGATAAATCCGGGGTGGTGGCAGCTAACCTCAATATCATGAAAAAAATATCTCTTGAACCTTTTCTGGATTTTATGGAAACTAAAATAGCGAAACACGTTGCTACGCATATGTTCACTTCATTTGAATAGGAAATATCCTCCTCCCAAAAAAGGCCTCAAAACAATTGTTGGCATCAATTCAGGATGGATAGCACCAAAATATATGACATGCATTTCAAAGTTTTGCTCAATGAAATAATCATGAAAGGCTACATCACTGTAGAAATACTCAATGGAGGTTCAGCAAATTCTCAGATCAGAACAAAATTCCTCTGCTTCAAATGTCTATGGAAATCAAATTGAGAAAACAGCGTTAACACGACCAGGGAATTTTCAGCAAGCATTTATGTGTGTACTATACACTGTTGGATAAAGAGCTTGTAGCCGCAACGTCCTCCATTGTTGTGGAGCAGACCAGGTGACACCGGAGGCAGAATCTGTTGTGTCCGACAAGGCGTCAGGTGCGCGGGAGCTGCGGTCCAGCGCCTCTGGACACTGAAGAAGGGAGAAAAATGAGCTCGAATGCAGGTGCAACAAAATGGAATTCTTCCGGAATCGAAAACTGGTCTTGTAATTTAAGGAGAATGCTCTCGATACAGTAATAGAAAGATTATGAAATCTATTTCAAGGTCGAGACGAAATTTTTCGGGTGAATTAAATTTACCAATTTTTTTGTATACGGACTGCATAATGAGAACGATTAACTTTTTTCTGACTATGATTGCAGATACCTGCACAATACATACGTTGGAAGCAGAAAGATGAGAGCAACAAATGGTACAGAGACTCCATTATTGCACTACATAATATCGTGTTTAATTACGAATCATATCATAGGAACGTAAAACTTACCAATGTATAAACTCCTCGTATGATCATTTTAGGACAGCAGCCGTAAATTGATTAATGGAAAGCTAGAGTTCAAATAATAAAGTTACATAAATTTTTAGCGTGTATCAATATTTGTAAGCATCTTATCGTCATTTGAGGGAAACAAAAAATTTAACATGATAAGCATGAAAAAAAATTGCATCGCACTGTGAGGGAGTTCGCATGTCAGCGGTTAGATGCGCTGACATTAAATACAAGGGGTCCAAAAAAAGTTGTGGTTCGATAATTTCGAAATCAAAAGATTTGCACCTACAAATTTCATGCGGAAGTATAGTGTACCTATCAAATTACCCGTGACTGGTAACGTTTGCTGGAAATTTGCGTGTATGCTCGGGTCTTTTTTTAAAATTACTGAATGACAAACAAGGGATTATGTGCACTTTTTTCGAACCTCTCTATACACGTGAACGGAAGTTTTATAATTCACATTAAGGTCAAGGTAATGGGAGGACTCTACGCAAGGTATGGAAAGATCACCATTACCACTCAACTGCTCAAGGCACAATCAATTATCGGGACGTACAAGCCACATCTGCAACATTTAAAAGACTGGCTTTCCGGAGTTTGTCTGGCTTCCCGTGAATTCAGGAGTGCAGTTAGAACATAGAATGGGAAAATATAGGTAAATAAAACAATAAGAGAAATTAGGATAGTTAAAGAAAAGGAATTCAATACAAAAATAAAAGGTATCTTCTCAACTCAGTTAATATCAGTTGGGCATATTACTTTTGAATGGCAGTATGCCCACCTGACATATATACATATCTCGCATGGGACTTGAAGCAGATCGAAAGCTTAATTCTTGAGGAGCCTTGATCGGTCGCCAGAGAGGCTTAGAGGCTTCACAGGCTCTTGAATGTGGCAACCAACTACGATTATGGCCGTATACATAGGTAAAGTATTTTACACTGAGAAAATAGGACAGATTATTCACTGTCTTCGAATATCTAAGCGTTCAAATGAATTTGTCGCTGCTAAATATTTTGCGGCTGATTTCTAACGAGGCTGAAACTAATTCAGAAACATAAAATTATTTTGAATATTTGAGGCTAATTTCAAGGCACGAAATGTGAACAACTAGAGATCAGGTGCCGTAGATCGTTCGCTATAAACTTTGGAATTTATGTCAAACATCACCAAATAATCCATATATGTCTCCTAACTTGTTCACCACACGACGGTTTTTATGGCGAACAATGTATGCGGTGGTAGGCTGACGAACGGCATGGTGTTGATACCCTGGTACACTGTATATTTCGTAGTAAAATGATACTAGAAACGACATCTTCAGTAGAGGCGTTATGGCCAGATGACCCTTCAGGCAAGCTGTCCAGCCGCAAGAGATGTGAGTGAGTAAAAGATCAATCATGAAAATGTCTAGGCCGTTAAACGCATTCAAGTTTGGCTCTTTAATAGTTCTACTTTAACAATTCTCCGACAGAACAACTCTGCCTAAGTAGCCGGAGACCAAACCTGCATTACTTTCAAAGGGAGACTACTTTCAGAAATTGAGGAAAATGTGCAGGAATGTGTTTATTCCTGTAGTTCTATGTAATTTACAATTTATCTATTAATTTATAACCACAATGTTGCGCCAATAATGAAATTTCGATTCTGAATGGTGTGTCACAAACCAAGATTTTCACTGGAACCATAACTGAGCTTTGCACAGTAGTGCTCCCGGAGATTTACATTTAAAAAATCATTATAACAAGTTTGCCAAAGGGGATCCCCCACTTACGCGAACAGGAATACGTTTTTTTGTTCACAACATTTACATTTACGGAGCGAATCACATAAACAAGTGCATAAAATTTTTATTTGTCGCAAACATGCGAGTAGCATGCTCCCCAAAAAAGCTCCTTGAGTTCTCAAATGGTTTTAAACTTAAGCAATAGAACCAGTTTCTATTTTTCCAGGTGTTATACAAGACTCACTTTTCTCGAAGATTTGAGCATTTGTTTGCGGGTGTCAGAGGCCTGAGGATAGAGGCCTAAGAGCTCTCGTGCGCCGCTCGTAGGGCCACATCTAGCGGGGCCCCGGAGAGCTGGGGGCAGTTTGGTGCTGTGAGGGAGGGAAAGAAGGGAATAGCGGTGAAAGAACTATCCAGCTAATATCTTAAAAAATTCGTGATTTAAATGTCTGGTATGTTTTTTTGTTATTTTCATATAACGTTGAGGAAATGTCTAACTCAAATGCATTTTGTACGCCTTCTAAGTATGCAAGTGACAATTATTTATATTTTAATAAAACACTGATTCAATGGCACACTTCCACGAAGTAGTATTGCTGGTTGTGATCTTCTAACTGCAGAAGTTCTTCTATCCTTAAGGTATTTACAGTAAGAAAATTTGCAAAGTGTCTTTTCTGCTCTTATGATGCGTTGGAAATTAATCGGAGTAAGGAAAAAACAATGGTAGACTCCTGTTTTTGCAGTCTTACTTCTATGACTATCGTAATTCAAAACTGAACAGCAAAGCCCGTTATTGTCAGGTTCATAATTTTTCTTTAATTGAAAGGATGAAAATAGATGGAGGGATAAAACTGAGCTCTTTAATAGAAAAGATTAGATGCAGCGCCTGAAATCCTGGAAAAGACTCCAGGAAATTTTACAGCCCGCAGCTCGCAGCCCTCACATGCCGGTTGCAAAATTGCCCAAGTTCTGAAATGACGCTCGAGAGCCAGAAAAACTGGACGCAGGCGCCCAAGTGGCAATTGTTTATGTCCTCATTACCGTGCGTTGCCAGGTTAATTATTCTGTGTCTGGCCGAAATGTCTCGTTGGTTTTTAACTCCCGAGTTTAGGGAGCTGAAATGTTTTTCCATTTTACACAAAGTTTATCTGAAAATCGCACGCGCTCCCCCCAAAAAACTGTCGTATATTTATATGCTGTTATAAATTTTACCGTTTTGTTTTTGTATTTCATTGAAAATGTGTTACCCTCACTTTCAAAGCATTAAATTTGCGAGAGCGTTTTTTTTAAATTTGAACGGGAATGAACGTCCTTCCGAATAAATGACGCGCATACGTGGGCTAACGGTTGCATGCGCGAAACATTTTTCCATGAGGCTGAAACTTATCAAGAGGTTTCGTTGCTGAGACGGTCGGAGTACTAATTCACGCATGGCTGTGTGTGCTTCCTGCTTTGACTGCATGTAACAACAAGCGTACATTTGGCTTCATTTTTCCGAACTTAGGAATTCTCTTGTTTCGCTTATCGCACCCTGAAGCCGTTTGTTATTGCAAAATATCTGCACAGTTAGACTCGTAACATCCTGAGTTGTGGAGACAAGTCTCGAAATCTATTGATTTTCTGACGTCTATTTTAAAACTGATAATCAGTAGGGACAAGAAATTTGTTGCATTAAGATTGATGAATTAGTGTCTAATTCTTATCTTATCCTTATTCTTTATCCAAAGACCGAAACGGTACCAGCTGCACTTATACATCTAGCGGACGAGTAACTTATACTGCAACCAGAACCATGAGAAGCAAGATGACGTCTACATACTATAACTGAGGGACAACACTGAGAAAAACATTCGTCAACTCATTGGTAAAAAACATAATTTTTGCACTGAGATCGCTGAGGTTGTGTCGAAGAGTATGAGGAAGATATGCGTATGTAAGGGGAATACTGTCACGATTTATTAATCTAGTATTGCATGATAATTTCGAGAGCGGTGAACACGCGTCCATAAGGCATCCCAAAAAATGCATCTTCGCTCCAATGGCGAAATTGAGCTTAGCGTCACTCAAGACGGTTGACGAGGTCAAGCCCATTAGGCATTCATTACTGATGATAATAGTCAATAAGAGTTTTTGAATGACAGAAATAGCAATGTATAGAAGTGTGCTACGATAATTGCGCTAAAAGGATCAGTTAAACGGTGCATTCAAACGTTAGAATTTTCTATGTTTTGAGCAGTGCAAGTATTGCGACATTCCTTGTGCAGGAAGGTGGTAGGAGAATGACAGGGCTATTTACCATCAAACAGAAAATGTTCGGCGCAATAGTTGTCAGTTTCGGACTAGCGGTAAAACCCATCAAACATTTATATTCGGAGGATACTTATCTGTAAGATTATTTGTAGCTTTCCTGAAACAACATATCGAAAGTGGTAGCAGAGAACTGTAAATTCTTCTCTTCAAAGGTTTCGCTTCACTGAGCAGGACTGACTCGGTGATCCATAGAAACTCCAGTGTGCGAGCTACTCGGTGCACACTACACCAGTTTGTGCACTTTCTGTATTTTGGTAACGACGATACTGCTCATAAAAAAATGAACCGAAAGCAAATACTACCTAATAATAAAATTTTCGTGTCCAGTCCATTTTTGAGTGAAGTTGTCCCTCTGTTGCTGAGCTGCTTGCGTTGTACAGCTGAACGAACCACTCTTCACCATGTACAAACTGAACTCTATACAATACTAAGGTACTTCTGGGCCTTTAAAAGTCTTATAATATTGATATCCCTACCCTGAAAATATACTCCCAAAATACGAGACTAATTTTATCCAAGTTTGTACAGACTTACATCCTTCAAATTGCAAACCATGACTTGAAGTCTTGTGCTCAAAATAACAGAAAAAGGCTTTCTTTCTAACGTGATCCCCCGAGACTATCATTTCTCATTTGGAAGCTCAAAACTAGTGAATCTCCAAGAAAAAGTTGATATTGCCACATCATCACTCATGCATCTGCCGACATGAGAATTAGCCCAAATTTTTTGCTTCCAGTGTTGGGAATCATCCATGGTAAAAAAATATTGCCAGAGAATCTCCGACCTGGTGCGATTTCTACTGTGGCTGGTTGGCGGAAATTGAGTCTCAAATCATCTTAGGTGACGAGCAGACGAATTAATTGCAAACAAAGTTGTGAATTAGGGGTCCGTGGAATTACTGTGGCCGGACGCTTCCGTCTGCGCGATGACGCCGCTTTGAAACAGAATTATATTATGTTGTGTAAACTAAGTTGTGCAACTGCCTCAAAGTTTGCAGGTTTGGTTCTATTTGATTGCCACGCAGTTAATGATTACAAATGTGTGATGATTAGGTAGTTAATCTAACCATTTTATTTTTAATTAGTGTTATTCCATACTAATTTATTTTATGGAATTTATCGCAACTTGTGGAAAATCATTCCATTGGTAATTTGCTGATGCTATTCTCATGTTGCCTGTTAACAGCTTTTATAGGACCTCCTGAGTTATGCCCCTCTATTGCTCCATAATGAATGTCATGTTATTGCTACCTAGTTAACACCATGCTACTGCCATCTAATTGAGGTCATTGTAACCTTGCCCGATGAAATTCTTATTTCTATTACTTAGTTATTGCAATTACTTTATTGTAATGACAGAGATATTATCTTTGCTATTGGTATCTAGACTAATCCGTTCTATTTTCTAGCCAGTTGGTGCCGATTTGTTACTATGCAGCCATGCAGCTGTCAACTACAGGGTGCGGAGGCTATTTGAGGACATTTTTAGTATGCGAAATAAACAATAATGGTTGAGCAAAAATGTACACATTCAAATGAAATTTGTACAAATATCCTTGATGATACTTTTTTATCAAATTATTTCATGAAGCCACTTTCGGCTTCAATGACTACTTTTCTAAACTATTGACAAGCTGAAATCAAATGGTTCTTTTTCATTTCGGACATCACCTGGACAAAAGCGGCCTTCAATAAAGCTATGGCACTTTGAGGGCGTTGATTAGTCTTCGTTTCAACAACGCTCCACTCGCAATATATCATAGAATTTCAGTCTGGGGAGTTTAGGTGAAATAAATTGGGACGAACGATACAAAAATTCTCTCGTAATCAATCTTGGGTTACTATGGTTTTATGAGAGGGTGCTGAGTCTCGCCGAAAGACATATGGCTTTCCATTGGATACTTTATTTATGCAGGTCTTAATAACCGTTTTTTGAACATCAATGTATTCAGCAGCGATAACCCTAAAACCTTGGGGAAAAATGTAAGATGGCATGACATGACCTTCACTACTCACATCTCCTAAAACCATCATAGTTGTAGTTAAAGCAACTATGACTGCATTTTTCTATTTCTTGGGTTAACAACTTTGTTTAAATGGGTCATCTGAAATAATAAACAACATGTTATATGATTCCAGTGCGTAATGAACTGTAAACGACCTGTCCTCAAATTGCCGGCGCACCCTGTGTCTCCAGCATTTTAGGGTGGTATTGTTATTGCCACCATTTTACTAAGTTTGAGCCATTTTATCACTGTCTATTTATTATAAGGTAGCGCAAAAGTCACTTCACCATATAAACATTTATTGCACAACAACTAATGTAAATATAGGAACGAGTTTCACAAGAAATGAAGGAAAATTTTTTGAAATTTTATTTTGCATCAATAATATGGATTCAAAGCATATTTTGAAATCGAAATTAACACATCAAATCCTAAAAATTCCGAAGTGCAACAAAGACCAACGAGCAAAGGTGGTGGAAAGCAATTTCTTTCGTAATGTATCGTTAGTTGCTGTACGCAGGGATTTCGTAAGAGCATTTTAAAACAAAGGCCTTCCAAACGTTGCATTATTGCATTGATTTTAATATTCAGAGATTTCGGCTCAACAGCAGACAAAGAACGCTCTGGCACACCAAGATTGATACAAAATGCATGTGTTATTCAACGTGTTCCATTGAGTAACGCACCATATTTAGAAACGTCAACTACGCAACGTTCCAGTCAACTAGGAATTTCACGAAAATCATTGCAATGCATCCCAACTAAAGAATGAAAACTGTTTCCATATAAGATCGAAGCAACACAATTGTTAAAGCTTACAGACCATCAACGAAGAAAGGACGAAACGACTTCGCATGGGCATTTCTCTGGCGGGTGAATGATGAGACTTTTACTTAACGCCTCCCCTTGTTTGATGAAGCCCATTTCCGTATCAGTGGGCATGTTAATACACAAAACTGTCGATTTTGGTGTGATGAAAACCCTAGGATAATCTATGAGCAGCCACTCCATGTACAGAAAATGACCATCTGGAGTGGCATAACGAATGCAAAAACCATTGGTCCATACTTCTTAAAGGATGTTGATGGCACCACCGTGTCAGTGAACGTAGACAACCACAGACAATTGATGCAGAAATATTTATTGCGACGATTGGAAGATTTGGACACGCAGAATTTATGATTCCAAGACGGGAGGCATTACATACAGCTTGAAAAACCACGACGATACTAAGACCTGCCTTTCCTGGTTGTGTTATTTTACGTTTTGGTGACGTCCATGGCCACCACGGCTCCTGATTTAACCCCTTTAGATTTTTTCCTGTTAGCATATCTTAAATAAAAGTTTACATCAATATGCGTTGTACTCTACATGAGTTAAAAACCGACGCCATCGAAGAAATCAACCAAATAACTCCAGATATTTCGGAAAAAGTCACGTAAAATACCGTACATAGAATACGCTTGTGTTTAAATAACAATGGTGAACTTTTAGATAATATATTGAAATAATAAAACTTCAAAACTTGTTCTTTCATTTTATACATAACCGATTTTATAGCAGTGTTATTCGTCGTATAATAAATGTTCAAAATGGTTAAGTAACTTTTGTACCATCCTGTACATGCTTTTTTTATTTTTTTATTGAATCGCTCCCATTTTAACGTCCAACAATAATTCCATGCTTAATGACTTAATATTACTCGTTAACTGAAGATATCACACACACGTGAGGAATCATTTTACTTTCACAACAGTTAGTATCACTTCAGCACAGACACTTTCAGCATGCTCGATGGGATGTGATACGCTAAGTGGCTAAAAGAAACAATCATTTTGGAAAATGCACTGGACTTGGACCGACGTTTTGGTGTGAATTATACCAGTTGACACGACATGACAGATCCAAGCCGGTAATCCAATGATCGTTAATTAACGAAGTTCCGACTTTCATTGAGAAAACAACTTATGAAGAATTTCTACATAGTAAATGAATTTATCAACTTCCTTTGCATTTAACTTTCGTACCTGAAATGTGCTTTCTTAAAAAAATTCATTAATAATTATATATATAATTATTCAATGAAAGCTCAAAAGATTCAAACAATTTCAAATTTTGAAATAAAAATGTAGGGTCTAAGCATATTTAGCATCAAATGCGTAATTTTTTAACGACGCATGTAATTGCTACTAAAATATTTTAAATTATTTTTTACAGTTTGAGTTTGACAAAATGTTTTATGTAGTCGATATTAAAACGATTTTCTGTAAGAAGATAATGCTGTTTTTATCAGTAAACCGAAAACTGAATGTATGACGACTCGTATTTTAGCGTGCAGATAGATCCTTTATTTCACTTTGGAGAGTCGCTACTGAGTTGAATACTTTTATGGCGAAGCGCTTCTTCACTGGTTGGCCACGGCCAGACGAGAGCTGCAGGGACCACACATAACTGGAGAACAAGGCTGAGAACTCGGTCGAGACCAGGTTGTAGATGAATTTCGTGAACTAGCTCACAGATGCCGCCGTTTTGGCTGAGCGAGAGTTGGTGAACTTGTTTAAGTTCACACCACATCCGTCCCCTCCAGTCCTGCACAGGAGCGTTACTGGTTTGTCAAGTTCACACCACATCCGTCCCCTCCAGTCCTGCACAGGGTTGTCCTTTGTGGGCTAGACAATCTTGAGAGTCAGGAGATCATCCTTGTATGATGAAAACTTTGACGTGCTCACGTTCTCTCGTATGAAGGACAACAATGCATCTCGTGAACGAACTAGAATATACAACTATAAAACGAAAAAAAACTCAGTTGTCTATTTTGTTTTTCATTTTTACATCTTTGGGTTTCGTTTCAGTGATTTTTGATTCTTTCACTGAATTCTCAACTCTGTGCAAAAGCGTTTATGCATGTGAAAAGGGATATAACCTGTAGAATACGTCTTTTTAACTAATAAAATATGCACATTGCCATGGCTGTAAATACGATAAATAAGCAAAAATACAGTTATTATGATTTTAGTGCTTTTTGCAGGTGTCTTTATGTTCGTATAGGGAAAAACTGATTTTTATTTCTAAATTCAAATTCAAAGTTCTTTCCACGAATTTCCATAACTTTAACTTTCGTTAAATTTTCAAAGTACTTACTGAAGCAAGATTATTAGCGTTACTTTTTTGACTAACGAATTCTAAATTAACTCCGTAATCTTTTTGATGAACGGCGTCGATTTAGTGTGAACAAGAGAGTAAGATAACGAGAGTTGATCTTTCTTTTCACTAGGCATCCAGCGGGCGAGGTGGCGCTCTGCGCAGCGGCTGCGTGCCTCTTTGTATATACTTGACTTAATTATCGCCTCGAAAAGAGGAAACTCTAAAGAAAGTTTACAAAATTCAGGTGCCTTTATCAGTGAGACGCCATAAAGTCGTCTGATGTTAAAACGTTGTCGTTGCCATTATGTAAATTGCTGTGAATCAGTTCAAACCAATATTTGCTCAATTTTCTTTGTAGAAAATTACTTTGGAGCTTAATTAAAAAAATATTAGTTTGCGCACTTTAATATATACGAGAATATTCTAATAAAATTATGTACTTAAATGATCTAAATGTGGCATTAATTAGTTATTTAGATTTTCTTTGAAGAATTGATTTAAAAGCTTGGAGGACGCCGATTTTTGAGAGTATCATTTTGCACAGAAATTTTATATTTAGTTATTCCGAAAAAAAAATGAATTGCCTGTAGTAAAATTCATGTTATTTCAAAGCAAATATCAAAATAACAACTTGAAAATACTTCAACTTTGAGTCTCAGAGTGAATTTAGTGTAAGACACTGTAGCAAAATACCACCCATATCAAACACTAGATATGACAGCTAGATCACTCGTTACGAAAATATATAGCAAAAGATTTGACCACAAGATTCAAAGGCTATGTTTGGCGTCATGATTTCTCAGCCAGATCTGACGGCGAGACGCAACAGTCAGATTTGACAGCAGCAAGGCGGTATCATTTGACAGCAAGGCTTGCGAGGGAAGTGTTCGGTTCAATGACCCAAAGATGAGCGCTCCCGTGCCGTTTGCATCGTACCCCAGGCGGCAGCCTTCAGTGAGTACTCTGACTCTCGGTACTAATAGATCATCCTTGGAAACTTAGGCGTAGTAGCTACTTTGTCTTTGGTAACTCCTTACTTATCTTCAAAATAGTAGTTGCCGCACAGTGGTGTCATTGCAGTACGTTTAGTTAAAATTAGAATCACGGCAACACCATATTGCTCTTGGTTTGACGGGGTTACTTAGATTGTGTCAGAAAAGGTCCAGCTCTGTGGCAGTGACGCACTAAGACAAAACCTCGCAAGTAGAAGACCTGCAAATGCTTCTCATTTACTCTCCTTGCGAATAAAGGAATTTGCGACTACACCGTGTCACAAAATTTCCCTTTTATCTTGTTCCTGGCCATGATTTGTCATTTCTTTATAACTAAAAAAAATGTAAAAATAGTTATTTGAACGCTTGAACCTTGCTTTTTGTGTATATTAAGGAGTTTTCGTGTTTGTCGGTCTTCATCATAATCATTGTAATAAAAAAAATGCAAGTAAAACGCAAAAGCAAGTTGCATAGGAATGATGTAGTTTCCAATTGTCTTGCATTAAGAGGGGTTCTAGGAAATAACACTCAGTTGGCTGGAGCAAAATTCATGTTGCGTAGCGTTATCGTTCGCGACACTACCACATTGGACGGGATGTTTTTGCTCCCGTGTTGGGCTAAAATCATGACTGAGAGGAAAATTACGTGGAAGCGAAAAAGGTAAAGTGAATTGTTTGGGCTACGAAATCGACCGCGGCCTTGATTTCACTTACAATAATAATAATTTTCTGATAATGACCTATAACTATAGAAATAAGTTGTCCAGATGAAAGTAATTTTAATTCATCAGACCGAAATTAATTAGGCCTGATCCAGACCCAAACTGAGCCGTCGCTGAAATTTTACCCGTAGATTGTCAAATCCTTCCTAGGCATATCTACGGGTAGATTATATCGTTGGTTCAATGAGTTCAGTCTAAAAATATTTATGTGTATAGAATCAAAACAGACAAGGAGCTTACTCATTCATTTGAAAAAAATTTTCATTGAAGATTTGTCTACCACAAGTGGCCTTCAACTATTCATTTGACTCGTTCAATCAAAACAGACAAGGAGCTTATTCATTCAATTGAAAAGATTTTTCATTGAAGATTTGTCTACCATTAGTGGCCTTCAACTATTCATTTGACTCGTTCATTTTTCAAGTTTCAATTCAGACACTCTCGGATATGTATGCTTTTTGTCAAAATGTATCAGCGTTCAACAGGAGCACTGGCTTATTAATACCGATAGCGACAGATTTATTTCGAGTAGATTCAATTTTGCGTATATTGGTATTGACAATTTTAGCTGAATAACTCGGCCCAACTGAGAGGTGAATCACTTTTGGCATGCCCCTGTTTTTGAGCGCCTTGGGACTTCTCTACGCGGTCACCTCCGTCGCGTAGCCTCGCTAATGAAATTCCTTGTGCTTCCGTTCAAGGGAAAATTTAATGACCTACGCCCTGAAAAATGGGCGGCGTGGCAGACGCCCATTGCAGTGCCAGACGAAAGAGCGTCCAAGTGGATGCGAATGGCTGACCAATCCACCCCCGCGAACAAAGTCTTCAGATTTTCCTCCCTAGCATCAGCCAACTGTCAGTGTGAACGCCAATCTTTCATTCAAGGAGCCCCTTCATTCCAAAAATACATGTCAAAAGGAAGGCACATGTACTAAAATCCATCGTTGATGCCAAGTTTTGCACAGGAAGATAGAGATTACCTTTGAAAATCTGCTACAATTGCCCTGAACTTGCTTGTAAAATAAATCCCTAAAAATGGATTCAGCATTTTTTTATGGTCGTAGAATGATTACGCAATCTACATATCTACTAAGGGAACAAGCATATGAAAACAAAGCCACGTCGTCTGCAAAATAAGTCAGAACTGGCGATACAGTTTTAGCAATAACTGAACGTTGTACAAGTAAAGACAGACATCTACCGCATTATTTAATAGTCTCCACACACTTTCAAAATGTTCCACGGGCCGTTATAAAGTGGACCGTGGGAATAGTTTCTATGGCATCCACAATAGCTCCTCTGAAAGTTACGACTGTGCAGTGCTGATGCTTATTGAAGGCCCTCTCAACGACGTCTCAGACGCCTAGCTAGCTCCCCTGATTTCAACCAAAGGGTTGACATTAGGGAAGCTAGGGACACACATTTAGAGTGAAATGTTCATGAAATTTGTTTTCCGACCGTTTTTGGATTGAATAAACCGTATGGGCTGGAGCAAACTTCTGCTGATAAGCACGCTCCTATGACGTATTACAGCAGTAATCTAGGGCTCGCTAATCTTGGTTACGCATCGGTCTAAGTAACGGCTTTGACTCGGGTCCCTTGATGTCAGAAATATGGCAGTATAACGTCGCCCTCAGTGGGTGCAACAACCAGGGCCGTCACGGAGGTGAGGAACTTCGGTACTTCTTGAATATCTTGAATATCTTGAAGTTGTTTGGGCCTCTATGGCCTGGTCACACTGGAGTGCCGCCGGTTTGTGCGCATGCTGTCCCTTCGCATATCCGCAAGCTGTTGAATGATACCGTTTCCCTCTGCCGTCTCGGTACTTGTACACAGCCACCGATGACTTTGTGGTTCAAAGCTTAGTTCTGGGCGAATTTTTTTGGATCAAGAACCTATGAAGTATTTGTGGCTTCTCCGGATCATTTAACTTGCTGACGAGGCAGTTGGCTCAAGTCACGCTGTTCTCCCAGGTCGTTTCGAGCATGAATTGACCTCTCCGCATTACGTACGACTTCGAACGGAAGTCGTTATGAACCACTCGCCGGACAGTGGCCTCGCCAACCTGCAACTCCTGCAGACCTCACTAACATGTAGACCACTCAGATGCCATCCGAGAGGAATAGTAGCTTGAACGGAAGCAGTGGATTCTGGCCTGCTGATCCTGTCATAGTTCCGTTAATGTCGTGTCTCTTACGAAACGGTATCTACATCACCACTGGCATCATCCAGTTCTCTCCAACCTCTGAAGAAGAAAGACTGGGTAACTTTAACACGTTGACTCCGAAGTGGGTCATACATGGTCCACGCGATAATCTAACCTAACCTAATGTAACCAAAGCACTATCATGTATAAATAAAAATTTTCGAGTTTTCTTCAAATTTGTGTTTATCAATCGAATAAGCTAGTACTGATTAGAAAGAAAATTAATAGAGTAACCAAATTTGTGAAACCAAAATCCTTCATTTTTAAATTCACAGTAGAGATATTTGTCAGCATGTAATGTTACCTGTGTGGAGAATCGGAGTCAACGTGTTAATAAGGAAACAGAAATCTAGTAATCCGTGAGTCATGCAGCTGAGGAGACTTATTGCAGCACTTAGGATATGCGATGTAAACCAGCAACGAAAAGAAATGTGATACGATAGTATACAAGAAACTGTCACGTGTTTTTAATGCGTACTATCAAATATCTACTGCACTCTGTATGTCTTGATCCTACGTCAGTTTTCATGATATCTTTACTTGATTTGCAGTTCGTTCTGGTTAACTGACATTTGTCGCCCGGAAACTAGCCAAAAACCTCATTAAAGCCGATACATAACTGTTAACACAAATCAACAGTTCCGTAAAAATTACGGTGTTCATTTTTAACTAGTTGACTAGTTAAAATTTCATAGTTAACTTTAATAGTTAACCTATAGAGCCACGATTGTGTGAAGCTGTAATACGTCAAATGCTATGTATGAAGTTTGACTTCTCCGTTCTGATCTAACTCTTTCAGCTCGGAGCCGGACGTTGGAGAGTCTAACACTTCGGCGAAGACTGACTCAGAAAGTGATCGCCCAAAATCCTTTTAGTTTCACTACATTTTAGCAGCCGTGGCTGAAATGTTACTCCCAAACTTTGAAACTTAAGCATAGTTTTGGGTTATATCCAAAAAATAACTTCGAGCTTTTCTCGGAATCAAAGTTTGTCATTCTTCCCGGCCAGTTTCGGCAGTTTCTTAAAGAATGGTATAATTTAACCTTCTTGAAACGGAGTCAGACTCGTATCGTATTTACCAGTTGTAGAAAATCCGGTAACAGGACGGGTATAAAAACATCTGAGCATATAAAACGAGCCTATTTAGGATTGAACAGTTGATCCCGCCAGATTAGTTTATCGTCGCTTTAGATAGTTTAATCTCACGACAGTTGATATTTATGTATGTTCATTATTCAAATGAAAGTGCTTGAAGAAAAACTACCTTCAAACTTATTTTCTTCGTGAGGTTAAACGAAGCCCAAGAAACGAAGCATTCTCTTTACTTTTAACTATAGCAAATAATTTTACACTTAAATTTCACCAATTCTTTCGCGAATCATACTGCGTGTTGCACTTGGGAAAGTGTTCGCGCATTATATGTAATAATTGGGTAATAGCGTTTTTTTTTTAAATTTCTTTACACTTGCTTTCCCTTTCGTTGAAACCGACGCCGTGACATCACTTAGCCTGAGCCTCTTGCTCGCATGCTCTGCCACCGGCAGGTTAAATAATAGATCTAAACCGAGCACGAAAGATGCATGCTTGATTTCAACGAGCGACTTAAATCTGGCTCAGAAAACACAGATACTTCGCTAGACATCAAAGACCAGTTCCCTTTTAGAAAAAAACACTCATCAGTAATCCCAGTCAACTTAATCCCCAGCGTTATCATTTTTATTATTCATTTTTCGGGTACAATTGAGAGCTGCTGTAAATTATCAAATCATAAACTTTTAATATCAAGTTGTGAGATTTGGCAACGAGCGTCTTTATTACGTAGATTAATTTTTCACCAAAACAATTACTATTAATTTCCCATAAATATATTTAACACGTTGGCCGCGATATGCGCCATATTGGTAAACGCAATCATCTAACCTTACCTAACGTAACGAAAGCGCTAACATATATGAATACAAATTTTTAAGTTTTCATAAAATTTGTATTCATTACTCAAATAAGCTGATTCAAATTAGAAGGAAGATGAATAGGATAACAAAATTTGTGAAAACGAAATCCTTCATTTTTGAATTAATCACGGAGATATTTGTCGACATGAAATTTTACCTGTATGGAGAAATCGCCGCCAACTTGTTAAACTAATCGACTTATTTAAAAAATATGAGTTCAATGTGTTAGAAGCAAAAAACATATCCACTCGTGTACAGCAAGCGGGCGCCAAAGTTGGATTTCATGCAGTATCCATGGGTCAACGCATCGGGTAAACAGAGCGGGCTACGTGTACATGTCTGTAGTCAAATTCACTCGAGTACCGTCTGCCAGCCTTCATTCACGCTCGTCCAGAATGTCCTTAGTCGCTAGGGAGGATAGTTTGCGTTTATGAGTCAGAATAGTTCGCAAGAGAACTGGCAGCCGTTCGCTCCGAGAAGTTCATGCCATTTTGACTTCTAATCTGAATTCAATTTAAACTTCGAGGAGTTGGTCAACCTTGCCTCTCAACTTGACATATGATGCATCGACGAGCCGAGTGCACTTGGTGAAGTAATTAGCAAAACCTCTTACAAGGTGTTTATGGGTTTTCATTTTCCGTTAAACTCTTGGTGACTGGTGGCCTACTATACCATGCTTGGTAGACACAAGCAGGTCGTTCGTGGGGTAGAAATTCATTGTACCTTCCCATGCCATGTTCGATGCCACAAGGAGTAGTAGTAGGCGTAAGGATAGAAGCGCTTTTGTAGTTCGTAAAATCTCTCACCGAAAGTGATGAGACCATTTAGTATAGACTTTTGCGAGCCGGGAATTCATGCACAAGGTGTGTTCCCACGCAAGATCTTCAGCGCATAGAAACAACAACAAGCTGAGATGGAAGAAGAAGAAAAAATTAAGAATAATTCAGCCAAGAGCTAAGGTAACCTAACAGTGTACCCTGGCGACACCATTCCCACAGTATAGGCAAACCAAACTAACCAAACCCTATTGCTTGGCCAAGTCTCACAATATGGTCCCTGAGACGGGTCGATGACGCAAGCACGTCCTTGGCCGAGAACAGCATGGCCGTGGCTTCCCGTGTGATGTGTGGTAGACGGTACAAGCACGTCTCTTGGACAGTCGGGTTTGGCTCATAGCTTCCAGTGCTATATTTGACCTGTGCTATAGTGTGTTATTTAGCGAATCTGAGTGAGTTAGCTGAAGGCTTGATAAATCATACTAATTTCCTAATTAACGCACTTGCAAGCGCATTTTTAAAATACGAGTATGTATTTGTTAAAGAATAGAGAGAATTTTGAGCAGGATTTGCGTTCACAAACTATCAATTATAAAAAATTGATCTGGTCTAATTAAAATGTGTTTCCTCCAACAAGAATCGCAAGACAATCTAGGTTTTCACTGAAAATTGTTTCGAATGATTCTAAAACATCAATACAGACTTTCATTTCATTACGCGTCCATCTCTGCAATACTAAAAGATTCTCTTTGTGAACCATGAAAAATACTGCAAGCGTTTGAGCGCCCTCATTCGTCCACTTTGCCACAGTTTATGACTCACAACTTTCAATACATTTTTCGAATTGCATTGAAAAATATGTGAGCAAAATTTGCCCGTACTTAAATCTTCACAGTCGAGAGTTAATTGCTGTTAAAAAACATACACGAAAAGTACAACCAATTTTCGGAGTTCATTATGAAGTTGCTTGAATTTTTCGGCGGCAACAGTCAATGAGGACCAAAGTTTTAGAGACAAGCTTTTACCCCCAAAGTTTGCCTACCCAAGGGAAGGAGGAGAGAAATATTTGAATTTGAGGGTCCTTGCGAGTTGCAGAGCCAAGGTTTGACTTTGAAAACCGATGATATTCCGGTTAGCTTAAGAAAGAATTTTTCTAATAGAGGATAAAATTTTCGTGTTTGCTCTTTTCTGATGTGAACTTTATTCAGACGTTCACTCTCTTAATGAAAGAGCCAAGTCCATCAGGGACTTGGTTCTATAAAGAAAGAGAGGGTCGTTCATTCCAGTCGATGGACTTCTAGCGAAGCTTTATGGAACGCCTTCCTCGATTATCGAAGGGCAGCATGCGATACTTAGCATCGTCTTGGCGATAAAGCCCCGCGATCAATGATACACGGGCCAACAAAATGACTTCGTAGTCTTTCAATAGGAGTGATAGACTGAATCATGAGCAAGATAAAAAATTTATCGCCCCATTGGACTTTTTTTAATCCCAATTCAAGACTGTGAAAATTAGAGCCATGGTCCACTATACGCACACGAAAAGTCAGGACATTCCCAATGAATGCAATCATTGAAGACTGTCAAAAAGAGTTCCGAGGTAACTTTGGCGAGCATCAAATACCTAAAAGCTTGCGCTTAGGCACAATTTTACATAATCATCACCATCGCTTGCTGTGAACTTTTTTCGCATACTTAGTTTTAAAAACTGGACAAAATTTCTTTCGATTCCGGATTATGATTCAA
Organism: Orchestia grillus; assembly: GCA_014899125.1. Classification (NCBI taxonomy): domain Eukaryota; kingdom Metazoa; phylum Arthropoda; class Malacostraca; order Amphipoda; family Talitridae; genus Orchestia; species Orchestia grillus. Next base: position 28,754 of record VOMN01129883.1, on the reverse strand, counting down.
CAGAAATGATGGGTATTTAGAAATCCATTAAAACTATTACCTGTGAAAAGTTTTGATCCCCAGAAGTTGCGTTGCGAAATGTTGGCTCGCTGGTCGAGCGACGCCAGGCTAAATGCTCTATAAGAGCGCAGGAACCGCGTACAAATGCACCGTGATGGGTCCTAGAGATTTTTCCGAATTTACCGCACTTTATTTTCGTCTTTTTCGATTCGAAAGAGTACAACACTGCTCCGAAAGCACTGTGAAAGCACTTATTATTTTTCAGACCTATTTTTAATTCTAAGGCATTAAATGTTGAATAGCTTGTTCAAGATAACACAGCTGATGCTCCGCTTGTTGCCAGTTCTATGAACTAACTGTTACTATAAAATATGAAGGCTGAACTTAGTGGCGAGAATTTGTGTCACAAAATTGTAGGACTGTTAAAATAACATGCGTTCACGTGCAAACAATACCAGAACTATCTAGAAATGACACGCGTACTCGTGCTGCGGAGGCCCAGGGAACTAATGAGCAAGTATGGTATAATTGAGACGAGTTATTCTGCGAGTATGGTATAATTGAGACGAGTTATTCTGCAAGTATGGTATAATTAAGACAAGTTATTCTGCAAGTACGGTATAATTAGGACGAGTTATTCTGCAAGTACGGTATAATTAAGACGAGTTATTCTGCGAATATGGTATAATTAAGACGAGTTATTCTGCAAGTACGGTATAATTAAGACGAGTTATTCTGCAAGTACGGTGTAATTAAGACGAGTTATCCTGCAAGTACGGTATAATTGAGACGAGTTATTCTGCAAGTTCTATACAATTAAGATGAGATACAGTGCAAGTACGGTATAATTAAGATGAGTTACATTGCAAATACGGAATAATTAAGGTAAGTTAGGATGAGAGTACGATATATTTAAGACAAGTAACGATGCAAGTACGGTATAATCAAGTCAAGGTACGGTGCAAGTACGGTATAATTAAGATTAGTTATGGTGGAAGTACGGTATAATTAAAATATGTTTCAGTCCAAGAACGGTATAATTAGGGAAGTGACTGTGCTATAGAGATGTGATTAAGGCATGTTACAGTGCAAGTCTGGTATAATTAAGAAGTCACTATGCAAATACGGTTTACTGAAGAAGTTACTTCGTGAGTAAGGAAAAGCGCAAAGAGTTGGTGTATAGGTACGATAATATGAACGAGCTGCTGAGCTAGCTTCCTAAAATTAGAGGAGCAGCCGCACCAGTGCAGGAAAGTTGAGTGAGCTACGTGGCAATTACGATGAGCATTGAGCACTAGAGTTGTACGCAAGTTCTTAACAGGATTTTAATTCGTGATTTTTCCTTTATGTCGTCTCAGCGACCGTCCCGACATTTCGAAGGCGGCCACGGGATGCGACTGCGCAGACCGACCCAGCCCCGCACGCAGATGTAGTGAGCGTATTCTAATGCGCCCCCCGGCAGCTCATTTGGGAATTTAGTTGTTCGGGAAAAAGAGATGAGCGAGATATCTGTGATTGATGGCGGTCATTAAGTATTAAAAATTCAAGTAGATATGTTAACTTGTGTAAGCTGACGAGTTCAAGACATATGTATTTCGCTGAGTCGTAAAAGTCCCTCACTTGTGAACTAAAAATGATTTTCCTCTTTACTCGCACCATCGCTTTTACGCTTTTCCTTTTAAAATGAAAAGAAAATTTCTCATTTATGTATGCATTAAAAAAAAAAAATGAATGCTCAAGCGAAACAAATTAGGAGCTTTGCGTACAAATTTTTTTATCCTGCATAGACACAATGTAACTCAGAACTTATTTTGCTTGCATTTTGAATTGCCCTACACTACACCACTGTGCTTCATTCTCATCAACGAAAATACTAGTACAAGTGCTAAATTTTATAGACGGTTTTTTACTATGTTGAAGGCCGCTAAACTGATTACTCGTATAATATTGGAAAACAATGTTTCATTACCAGAGAGCAAAACCTGGGAGCAATGCTTTTATACAGAAAATTCGCTAAAATCTATTCAGTATACGTCTAAGACCACCAAATATTTTCTCAAAATACAATCAGAAATTCTTCATCACCTGATTCGTAACCTGCATTAGTGATAAAATTTGCGAATATTTATTCGTCTTCTATCTTCCTTTAGAGAAATAATTGCATCACAAAAACATTCGGAGTGGTAGCATAAAAAACATTACGTAATACATGAAACCTTTCGTTTTAGTCTGATGAAACCAGCGCCACTCGAATTAGGACGAAGTTGTCAACGGGAGCCCAGAGCTCTGACGTCGTGTGAGGAGGCTTTATAAGCAGCACCCACATCATCAGCAGCGAATATAGGAGCCAAGTTCGAGAGTAGAAATATCAAGAGGCCGGGGAACCGCGAGAGCGATAAACTAATAACTTAACCGTAACTCTTGAGTATAATTGTAATGAAATCATCCGTAGCCTTGGTTTGTGAAAATCTAAAAACGGTAGGAAAGAAAATGATCTCACGCAGTATTTTTAAAAACTCTCGAGAAATGTTAACGGCTTCATCAGATTCTCTTCTTTTCCGTAGTTCTTCAAGATCTCTACAGCGTGGAAAGTGGAGCACTGATAACAGCGATTAATTACAAACAGGCTAGGTCTTATTGTCTCAAGGTAAACAAATATCTGCAACTTATGTCCAATACAAATTTCAGGATAGAGCAAAATTTTGGTAGAACTGGATGATATTTTAATACCTTGCCAAATTAACATCGATAAGTTAATCGCTCAAGATGGAATACCTACAGTATGTCGCTAACTGTATTAAACTCTTATTAATCTTCAATACGAGGATCGAAAAATCAAACTTCAAATTAAAAAAATAAATTCTTTGGGATATTACATTAAAGGCTGCTTTACGTACTCTTTGGTGTTGATTTCAGTATACATAGAGCGAAGACTCAGCACAATTCACTTTATTTTAGAGTCGAAAGTTTATTATCTCTCAAAAATAATAGCTTCGGTTAACTATTCCAATTTGAATGATCAGGAATGAGGTAGAGTCAAAGGTCTACAACTGTTTCATTATCTTTAAAAAATTATGGCATTGATAACTATTTCAATTTGAATAATCAGGTGCGAGGTCGCGGCTCTTTGCTATCGACGTTTGGCATTGTCAGCTATCAAGAGCGTATGCATTACATGAGTGAATTAGTTGAGAATGTAGAATTCACAATACCTCTATCTTTAATTAGAATTTCATTTCAAAGTCAATGGCACACATTGGTAGAAGAATCACGAGTCTATAACCCAGATCGTTTCCTTTTTTTCAAGGGGCAAAGAAACGGCTCGCCCAAGTTTTCCAATTCACGCTCTGTATTATAGGACATGGCAAAACTGCGAAACATTTTGTGTTCTCCATTTAATTTGAAAACTTTTACAGTAGTTTTCAGAGTCGGAGCTGAGGCTTCTACCACTGTTGGCATTAGCACAGCATCTCTGAGTGATCATTAAAAAGTTTCCTCGCCTTCCTTCGCACGCAGTAATTTCATCATAGATTTTATGCCTCGGTCTTTGATTGGTCGTTCGAGACTGCAGTGCTTCAATCGTAGAGGAGACATTGGGGATGACATTGTCCGCCTTTGAATTTCTGGGCTTTAGAAAGTTCATCGACAATACTGAGGACACTCCAACATATATTAATATTTCTTTAAATGTTTGAGACGTGGATTAATTCATAACGATGTTATGATTCGACACATGGTAAATTAAATCTGTGGGCGTACGTATTCCTTTGTGACGTGACATAGAATTGGGCTGTTTGTGATAAAAATAATTTTTTTCTTGGCTCATTAGCTGTTCGGTACTGAATACGAGAAGCAAGTGCAGTGATGTTTTTAATAATTTAGTATTTCTAACACAATTTGATATAAAGAAGTGTATCTCAGATTTTTTCCATTTTCAATTTTGAAAAGAACCATCTACTCGTGGTTTAGTCGTAAAACTATGCTCAGAAACACAAATAACTTTCTCGTGCGCTGTCGTGTAGGCAAAAGAAGACTAAGCTCCACTGATTGTACGTGATCTATTGACTCTCGGTGAGGGCGCACCATCGGATTTAAGGAAAGCCTTCGGGCGTATCCTTCGCTTTGCATAAAGTTGTTTGTGCGCACTGGACAAACCGGTCCTGCTGTCCTGCTGCAAGGGCCGCGATCTGTTCTGTCTTAGTGGTGGACCTCCACAGCGAGTCTACTCCTGCAGCTACTTCGGCTGGTTCCTCTCTCCCTTACTTCTGAAGGTTTATTTTCTTTCTGAGCCCAAAGTAAGGTTTCATCAAGCGTGGCTTAGGAGCAGCACCCCTGGCTTAGGCTCAGCGCTGCTCGGCTTAGATGGCCGCCGCCCTCTGGTCCTCTTCCTTAAGCCAAGCTGCCGGAAGAAGAGTTGCGCGAAAGCGGTCTCTTTAGGGTCTGTGACAGAGTAAGGCTTTTGCAATGCCGGCCGTGAATATGACACGGCGGTGCTCCATAGGCTACGAAGAGAGGTGGAAGTGTTTCTTATGTGCAGGGCAGTTTAAAAAGAAGAATGTATGTGGGGCAATGTGAGCTATAGTTGAAATGAAAACGGTAAATTATCATGTCACGTCTGTATCGAAAGAAGATATGCGAATGTAATGAGATTTGGTTTCGCTTCATGCACGTTACTAGATCAGTAAGAATTAGGTTGGATAAATATTGTTCGGTAGAAGGAAAAGGTGCATAAAAGTATTTGCAGCAGCAAAATACAGGCATGAAGTGTTGAAGTCTTTCAGAAGCCTCTAAGTTTTAAAACTCAGAGGTGAAGCATCAACTCGAATAAAAGGTGCGTAGGTTTCATTAGTGAAAATATATTCGATCTGAAATTTAGTTGTATTATGTTCAGTGATGCAAAAGGTCCAAAGAGAGGAAGTGCAGGTAAGAAAAATTTTTTAATTGAAAAAAAGACTGACTTTGATAAAACTTTAACTATAATTCAAAGTGAGGAAATTCTGGCTTGAAACAGTTCATTCATAAATCCACAATTGGTTTTAGAGACATCTATTTTTCATGGCAATAATCTCATTTAGATTGGTCTAACGTTTACAAGCGTAAAATTATGACATTCTTTTATTTACATAAAAAGTAATAGGATTTACCCTGTGCTCATTTGAATTGAACTAATTATTTGCGAGTACATTTCTATGTCTTGTTGATCGAATCATTGTCTTTCAGAAAGAATGTTAGTACAATGCAAACGCGCCTTCTTTACTCACAAAGATAATATCAACATAAGTTGAATTAGAATGGAGGGTAAGTTGTAGTTGTAGTTGTAGTGAAAGCAGCGCTTCAGAAACTCAGTCTATTTCGCACCGAAAGAGTAGGGACCATTTAGTATGGACTTAGGAGAACGGGGATTCTATGCACAGGGTGTGTTCCCACACAAGATCCCCTGCGCATAGAAACAGCAAGTTAAGAAGGAAGAGCAAGAAAAGACAAATATAAGAAATAGCGAGGAAGGAATGAAAACGGAAGGAAGCAAAGTGGGCACGAAAGACAGAAGTCCCGAAAGCCTATCTAAAGCTGAGGTACCCTAGTAGTACTCCCCTGGGGGCGAATGGAGGGTAAGCAGAGGCAAAAAGGTACGGGCACGCTGTGACGCCGCTTCGTTTCGTTTAAGTTAGCAATTTTGATCCTAATTTTTACATCACTACACGTAATGAACTACTTTAGCTCACGAGCGTACTACTTTTGCGCTCCGAGACCGAAAAAGTAGGACTAAAATCATTAACGGGAAACAAAACTGTGCACTGTCACAGTATGCCTCGTGTAGGTTTTCGCCCCGGCTCACCCTACTTCTTTTTCTCCCATACATAACGTACAGACTGAACCATGATGCAGTTATTTTAACTGTCCACGGTATGAATTTTGCCTCACTTCACTACTTGAACGGACTGAGCTGATGACTAAACACGGAGCAGTTCGCTAATTTGAAAACGATTGTTACCAGACGGGGTCGCAAAAGTTTGTTCGAAGACGCCGTGAATATTTGTTACAACACAGGCCTGCCAAAGTTTGTTACAGGACTAGTCTGCAGAAGTTTCTTACAAGACGGGCCCGCCAAAGATTGTTACAAAACGGCTCAGATCTGTAAAACCCTTCGTTGAGAGATGATTGAAATTCAAACAATTTATTGCACGACAAGCGTTACATCAGTTAAAAATTTCGTACATGAGTTCTTAACACTTTTTCAATGGACAGTTTTAACTATCGCTAGCGGTGGGTCCGAATGAGCTCTATGACTTCCAGGAGGTCCTACAGAAATGGCATTGAGTGTACAAGCATGTACTTGTCTATAAATATTTATTAACCTAAGGCTTTTTAAAAATTAAATCTTTGTTTTACACAAGACTGATCATGTAATCAATTTATTTAGAGGACAGAACAAAATTAGAATTAACAAATTCATATTGCTTAGTCAATGGAAAGCTGTACATTGTATAATATACTTGAAATGAATAGATCACATGCAATGGGAGTGGTATTTGAATCTGCTGTTACGATGTGAGACTATCTTTTTGCAATTACCGTCATCAATATCCAGTGAAGCAATAGGATTCAATATTCGCTTCGAACGCTTCGAGAGTGATTTTTTTCACTGATAGCACAAGTTTTACGCTTTAACATCGTTGTAATAAAATCTATATTACAGTCTGGTTTTGAAATAGCGAAAAAGTATGAATTACTTCAACTTCTACTTAAACATTCATGATAGTAATTCGTGGGCCAATTGATATCAACAGTGTACGTGCGTGGTTAAATTCAGCATGAGCGAGACCTGATACATCGTAAAGTAAAGATAAATTGAAAATGACCTTGAGCGTTACTGTAGCCGACCTATCAGTTTCTCCTATATCACATGTGAAATCGGCAGCCAACGCTGCTGTCACGACAGATTAATGAGCGGCGTCCTGAAGCAAGCTGACCTGCAGCACGCCTCTATATACTACACACGCCCCGCAACACCAGGAAACACATCACTCATTTCAAACTGAGTGAGCACACTCACTCGATCAGTACATTCCACTATCAATATTTCTTCACTAATCAATATTTCATAGGCTTCTCGTACAAGCCCATACATGTGTAGATTTGTGGTTGATGTTTGCATCACATGGTAACACTTTTTTTGCATTGTGAATAGTGTGATAAGTGCTACAGGCCGAAATCCCGAGTACTTCGTGTTCCCATCTGAATTATGCAGAACACTGCATGAATAATTTGATTAGAAAAGTCCACAACCCGTACCATATGACAATGCTCAGTAGGTGCCCGATTATGCACTTTACGTCCAGTAGGTTGGTGTTCCACTTATGTCTGGTATGATGGTGTTTCACACATGCCTGGCATGTTGGTGTTCCACATATATCGTAAATGATAAATCAAGGAAAGATCAGAACAAAAACCAATAAACCAATGTCACCTGAAAATAGATTCCACTTTAGTTAGTTTTCAGCCAGTCTATATTTTCAAAATTCACAGCGAGTAAGGGATGTTGAAAATACTCCTATATTTTTTATGCATATTAAAATACTTATCACGAGTCAAAGGCTAAATAAAATACTTTGAAGTCTACACATTTAAAATTGCAACGTTTCGATGTTTCGATCTAAATAAACGTATATTTTCTATGCCTCAAATGCAGTTTCTTAAGATAGACATTGTGCGGTGACCCGAGTCCCAATTAATTTCTTATTTATGATAGCTGTCATTCTTCACCATCTTGCATATTTATTTAGTTTTCATAAGCGTGTTTCGTAATTTATTTTAATTTTCGATCACGCAAAATTTTGGAGACAATTCGCGCACAAACTTGTAATCTTTAAGCCACTGCTTAATTTTGTAGCTGTTCAGAATCCTTGTCTGCTCTCAGTTCTCAGCCAGGTGGAAATGCGGAGCGACGCATGCATATTTTATGAATGGCAGGAAAGAACAGAAATGAATCGGGCCACTTAGATTGTTCTGTCGTTCGAGGGAAGAAAGAAAGCTAAAAAATGAATATTCATGCACAAATGTGCCTCATGCCGACATGAAAGGGAGAAATAGTGGGGGCAAAAATTTCTGTTATCGAGAGATGTCTCGACTCTGAGCAGAAGCAAGTTATGGATCGCTGTTGTATAATGGGCGAGGATAGTACTGGCGAGATGGTCAATGTCATTAGGGTAGAAGCCAAGAAAGTAAAACTCGCTTCAAATTTTGGGGTTTAAATTTTCTGGGGATCTTAACCGTTATTTGAAGTGTGAAATATTATGCAGCATAAAATTTCCCGCGTATTTCGATCCCTTGTGAACGAGCAAAATTATCAGCACCATACGGGCCATGATTTGAAGGCTGCGAGAGGGCCCCCACGAGCCCTCGCAAGGCCATACTCAGCTATGAAATTTTACAAAAAAATTGAAATACTTCGCCCTGAGGTTACAACTGAGAAAAAAGAAACAGAAATAGCAAAGCAGACATAAACAATGACACAATCTACCGACATCTGCGTCATATATGTACCGCTGTACCCCTTCGTGCTATATATGGTACGAGAACGACAGAGAGGAGTTACATTGATTAGATCCCCCTGCAACCAAATCGTTAAAAACGCAATTTTATTCCTTTAAAAATGTAAAATAAATTTTCATTACGATTTTATTTATTAGAGTAGTTGGGAATTAGCATTTCATATCTCACAAAAAGCAAAATCATCAGCTTATGAAATGATTGGCCATCATGCATAAGAAATTTGCTGGCTAAAACTTGAACATTAGCATTTTGCATACGAGCTAGGATGAAAATGATGTTTAATTCAGCCTTTCATGCTTAAGATTGTTTTTTTCCTGAGGCTCTATTCTTCGAACAGGCATCATATACTTGCATTGATGTATCATTTGAGTTAATCTATGAACTAACACTCCGCAGATGGTAAAAAGGTTACTAGAATTTGACTTCGCTTCAAGAATTTGTTACTTTAATGTACGCAAGCTATCGCTAAAATAGTTAGCTAATGAAGGTAGTCTGATATTTGAATAATGATATTTGTTCCCATTTACGTATCCGTTAATTTACTTCTGTGGCAATGATATCCTCAGAGCCAAGAAGTAGGTTGTAAGGATAGTACAGAAGCAAGATGTACTGCTGAAACAATATTCAACAACAATGCATGCGATGATTTGTTCTGGAAAACTGATGCGGCTTTCCTGTCTGTTTCAGTGTGTTCCATTAGAATATCAGTTGGCAATTCCCTGAGGGCTTTGAAGCTTATTTTTCCAGCTGAAAATTGAGCAATGGAATATTGAATATAGCTGACAATGTCAGCAGCTCAATTTTACTATGCAGAATGATCCTTTTGGCGACGCAGAATACTGCATACCGAGCAAGGCACAGTTTGTTTTGAAGTTTGGTTTCCATCGAGGTTAATTTTTTTGTACCATAATGCTTCATAATGTTATTACTTGAGCGTGTTGAGTTCCCCAAAGCCTAACATAATCAGAATCCGGGTACACTGAGAGCTGCGTGTCGCCTAAATCAAGCTAATTAATCATATTACTTCCAGCCTTACCTTTACTCTGGTGTCATTGTTCAGACTCCAGCCTGCCGCTTTGAGTTGCACACTTAGCAATTCCAAATTCCTGAAAGCTTTCACTTCTGATAAATTTAATTCATTCTCCGGGAAAACTCTGTTGATTGAAAATTTGCTTGAAAATATTTTTTTAGATACCTTGAGTATGAAATTTGTGCCGAATATTTTTGTCATTTGGTTCTGAACGCAAATAAAAGGCAACAAGCATATTGTCTACATTTTCATTTCATACAATTGTGATAAAATGCAGCCTTACAGCAATCAAATATTGAATCATGTCAGTCTCAAAAGTAGTTCACTTTTAGAAGCGAAAAATTTTGTGAATTAATTTGTATTCAAAACCGAAATCTCAATGCAAAAACATACGGGCAATTACTTGAAGCTACCATCATTTTTGAGAATTTTTTTCGAATTGCTTCAGTATACGTATATAATTCAAGATTAAATGTTATTCGTGGATGGCATGAAATGATAGTGAGAGGTGGGTCAGGGTAAGCTTAGAGGCGGAACAATTTGTCGAGTCGCACTCTTTATCTATAACACGATGACAGGCCTCCTGTCTTCTAAACAGAATGATGACTTGCACTCAAAGCTCTTATCATGTTAAGCAAAAAGTTTGAATGACGTCGACTAGTGTTTACGACATTGCTCAACGAGAAAGGAGCATTCAGGTAGCTTCAGCCGGTGTAGACAAGGAGATAATTTTTGGTCTATGTACCTCAGCGACCTCCACCTTGTCGGTGTTGCCTCGCTACTCCATGTTTATGCTAAGCGCTGCTATGTCGTAAGGAACCATGACACAGAGAGCGGCTCTGTACTTCTCTGGACAGCTCCAGGATGATCAGCTCCTGTGAATTGTTGCTACACATGCTTGCTATGCTGTCCTTAAACAGTAACACGATATGAGGGCATTCCCGTTACAATTGGAACTTATGTGGGCTACATATTTCTAGTGTATTATACGGAGTAATGTTGATGCAGACAAGTTCCATATTATCACAATATGCTCATTAATTTTATCGACCTAAATAGGAAACATGTTGTCCCAGTATTCTAGTGTTATATCGTCTTAGCTCAGCTGCTAGTGCGGCATTATCTTGCTATTATATCTTCCAGACAAGCAGCGTGTTGTTACAATATTCCAGTGAGAGCTTCAATACAGGGTCCAGACGAACACTCGATCTCTGTCTCGATGCCGTGTTTCATTTTCTAACACTTGAATAAACATAGACGAATATGTTCCGTACTACATCTTCTAGAATGTTTCAATCTCTTAAACTTCTGAATAAAAGATTGCACTGAGAATTGTAGCCACAGTAAACAGCTACGATTCTTGCTCGGAGGAAAGATGGAAAATGGGACCAGAGTGTTTTGCCGGGTAAACGAGTCCAGGAGGGAAAATTAGTGTTAGCTTGATTCGAGCTTCAATATTAATGAGACTAGTTTACCAAAGAAGTAAATACGTGGAGGAGGATTCATCTTGGCATTTGAAGAGGTAAAGGCGGAGGTGAAGGGGGCGGATAAAATGAGACTTACAGCTGGTAGTTCTCTCAAATTTTTGCATCTGCTCTCTTTCGTAGAATAATCAGTGACTGTGATTTGTGCTACCGTACAAATTTTACGGTAGGGATCAAATTTACTTTGAGAAATTTCACTGCTGCGATATCTGTCAAAACATTTTTAGTTGAATCTGAATCGGGTGACGAAATTTTATTCAGCTACATCATTGATATTTATCTATTAAAGAACGTTCACACTAACAGTCAAATTTGCTACAGGGGCTCCTGAAATTCATATTTCAACTGTAACCGACTCTTCCATGAATATAAAAAGAAACTCGTAGCTTGTTAACCAACTTCTGGCAAACGAACGCAAATTGAGAGAGAGGGAAGTTAATTGGTTGAGGATCTCGCTAGATAAAATCACAGCCAATGAGTGCGCCGGTGCCAATTTTTTTTAAGTCATCCGTGTAGCAAATTTGACTTATTTCTCAGGCTATGACGTGTTGACTTGTTCAGGAATTCATTTTGGCTGATTTTCCAGCAATTATTTTCGTGTAATTAATATATGGAAGTACTACTTAACTAATCTTCATCTTCCATATCACTAAGTAATATTATTTTCGTTTCTGTGAGTAACTGGATTGTTATTTAATTACCTTTTATTCTAAAATAAGAGATAATCCTCACTATTTTTGAATAACGTCGTTTTTTTTAAATTGAATACTTGAAAGTCACTAGTGTTATATTTTCAACTTTAATATGTATATTGAAAAAAAAAACATGTACGAAAATTCATTGACCTACCAGCAAAGTTCTAAAAGTAAATTATTTAGCTACAAAGAAATGAGAAATTATGGTTTTAAGCCAAGAACAAGAAACAAAATTGGTTACAGTGATAATGAAAGCATGAACAAAATTCTGTTACTCTCTCGTCTAACATCAAACATTGTTGAAAGTCCAAGTTCTCTGGTGGAGCCACACGTACTTTCTCATTGACACGTACCAAGCGTGTAAAGCGTGTTCCCAGAAACGAGTACTGCCGAGAAAATTACCATCTTGTGCTGGACGACACGAAACGTAATCCAGGGCCATGTTTGCATCTCTGCCAGCCTTCGATTGTTTTCTTTTATGTGGAGCACAAAGGAAGGTAATCCTTAAACCTCAGTTTGTGGCTTAGAACGAACTTCCCTCATCACGCTACAAATGGGCGCAGCAGGCCACGTGGACTCGAAGTGTCGTGGCTCCTGTTGCTTAGAACTAGATGATTAAACCAGCACGCGACCGTCGCAGGTTCTTCAAAAGACTCCTTGGACTTTCATCAATTCTAAGTTCCAAATCTGGAAAAAATGGTCCAACAATCCGCGGCTTAGATTTGAGAGAAACTCTGGATAAGAGCTACAAAAAACTTGCGCAGCTCAGCTCCGGTCGAGGACGCGGAAGAAATTATTAAGTATTTCGTCGGACTGAAATGATCTTGTTCGGAGGAAGAACTCCGCTTTTTCAATACCACGTACCCTGCATGTTGGTTAAAATAGTCATTTGACAATTTTTACTAACATGAAGGGTTTCCGGTCCTAAATCTTTCTTGAACATCGGAGCCACTGTAACTCACTCGCAGTCAAGAAAGTATGCTCAAAAATTTACCATTAAATTTTCTTATTCGGTTTTGTTTTTATGTGTTAAAGCTTTTCACATTTAATTATTTTCAGTGATATTTTTAATGTATATTTCCCGTATCTTATTGAAGTATGGTACTCAGAATAGAGTTTGATTTAGAAAGTTCCTCCTTAGAGTTTCTAATATCTTATCATATCGGCAACACGGCACAGCTACTTTTTTATTTTCAATTGTATACGTGTACGTGTGGGAATTTCAAACATATATGCAACTTATACATTATGCGCTATTTTAAGCGTTTATGCTGAAGATTTTGATTGACAGATACAATTCGGAAGAGTTTTGCAACACCATTGAAGTTGATATCTTACGCTGAAGAGCAACCTTGCTCGGCTGTATCCGATGAACATCAAAAATTAACTAATTTAATTGTTCCTCTGTTCACATGTGACTCCTTCTTATTAACTCTGTCATGAATACACAATCCGAACGAGCTTTAGTTATCACCTAAAACATGAATGCAGTGCGCGTATTATCTCCCTCATTACAGACCCAAGAACTTGCACTCTGAAGCCCCCATCCAATTTAGGCGCGCTGTGTTGCAGGTAAATTTTTGTGCATGCAGATGATTCGATACCGCGTTTGAGCAGCGAACTCTAGTCTTTGCCATTGTTAGTCTGCGGTCATTAATTAGGCCAAGAATAGAGGAACTACTGAAGCAGCGAGCATTGCATAGAAGGCCCCTGGAACGCGAGGGGTAAGGTGACCTCCTACTCCTGGAACTGAATTCGGGTCGATGATACAATGACTTGAAACCGACTCGGACTCCACGATTCATTTGTAGAGACTCCGATAATATAGCTTTAATATAATTATTCTGACCGGACAACTCCTCAAACAGTAGAAGATATCAACGAGCCATTATATACGTGATAGAAAAGAATTTTGAACATTTATACCTATTTGAAGAGATATGTTTTCTAGATCCCAACTAATAGCAGACGTCGCAAGGGACGTAACTCTTATGTCCGAAATACGCAAACGAAACGGTAAACTCTCGGCAGTAATTACTAAAAATTAGGTACATATCCTTCAAAAAAATTTATATAATAAATCATCTTTGTCTCAGTGGTAGCCGATGGGTTAAGAAAGGCTCCAACTGTTGTTAAGTCACGAGAGTACTCAACTCTTTCTGTCGCCCAGCAAAATGCTCATGAGCGCACCATGGAGGTCCAACAGCCTTGCAAGAAAACTACGGTATGATTTTGAAACCCTCATTCGCTGAATTATGCAGCTCGTAAACATCTACGGCCTGACACAGCTAGCTGGAGATCGCCATGTACTTAGTTTGCAGTGAGCGCTGTAGGTCTATATCATGGTTAGTAAAAATTTATGTAGCTGGTGGTATGCGACTGGATGCAGGAATGAGAAGGAGGTCTGTGCTCTGAAACGTTAGTCAAGCGTCTAAAGATAGAGCAATCGCGAGAAGAATAAAATATTTTGTAATCGAATATTTAAATTTAACATTTTGAATTCCTTTGTCTCTCTAGCTGTAAAATCATCGAAGTAAAAGACGTATAGAACGATAGTAAGCGTATATTTTTGTCAGCACACATTTTTAATCTTTGTTGCGTAGTTTTGAAGGATCAAATTGGATATGAATAATTTCAAGAGCTCAGAGCTCACTAAAACGGAAGAATATATTCCAGATTTCGAGAAGTTTTGTGAATGTGCCGCGTGCTCGTTAGATTGCCGGTCCTCGTACAGCTTTACTTGGTTAGCCGTTGTCTCGGAGTGTGCAAGAGCCTTGTGTTACCTGAACTTTAGATATTACCTGAAATTTTATTTTTGTGTGTAGACTATAGTAAACTGCAATTCCAGCAAAAATAAAACAGCTTGACGTAGATTTATAAATCTTTAGTGAAGAAGTGTGATAAATAGGCTTAGTCGTGATCATTTAGAAATGAATACTCAGGGAACAAATATTGTATTAGTTAGTGGAGATCAGTTACTCCTTTTCCTGCATTAGCCTCACCATCTTACTTAATCACATACTTTAATAACTTTATATCTTATTTTTTCTTTAGAATATAAATAGCTCGAATAATATTCCAGGTTTATTACAAATATATTCGGGCCAAATTACTACCCTAACTGAGGTAAGAAGGCGTATTATAAATGGTAATAAAATCCTGAAAAAATAGCAGTGCTTAACTATTCGTGTCTTGTTTATTTACTCAAAGTTGACTTCAACACAGACTGCAGAATCTCATATTATAATGATATGACTTGTCCCTGTGATTTCTCGCTAATGTACCTCGGCCTTCCGTGTTATCGTGGGCTCGCTTTACTGAATGGGCCGGTACATTTAAACGCGGGTGTGGTCAACTCGCAGGTAGGCTCGATGCTGGGTATAGACAGACGTGCGGTTTTCAAGATTTTATTCAAGCAGACGGGACGGGTATTTGATGCAGGCACGAATACAAGCAAGTGCGGTTGTACGGACAAATAAGCGGGCAAGTTGTTCTGATAGCGCTGCCTGACAAGTGACGTCAGGCCCGGTGTCGCCACCGTTTATATAGTGCCGATGAATCTTTCAGAACAGTATAGCGGGGGCAATACATAAGTATAGCGGGGGCGATACACTAATAGCAAAGTCAAATAAAATGAGATTTGTGCCTTATATGCTACCTTAAATCATGTTTTACTCTGGATCCTAAAGTAAGTTGCTATAAACTTAAGAATTCTGTAAATATCTCAATCAAACGTTGAATATTTACCATTGCAATTCATGGTATTTCATACTTTGAATTTGGTTTCCCCACGTAGGTCTGCGATTTAAACCCGAAAATATATATCTAAAATTAGTATTCCTCATTACACTTGCCTGTGGGTCAGTGGTTACTTCAGTTAGAATGAGAAAAATGCAATGAATCCTTATTCATCAATATCCCTTTATGTCTGTATTTCATTCCTATTATCCTATGTTCTCACTATAGATAGTCTCACCAAATTCTCGTCAGAATTAATATTAACCTCTTTTTCTACTGGAAAAGTCAGTATTTAATTGTAATTTCCACATACTGATAACATGATTTTGTTCACAGGTGTTGGTTTGGGAGCGATCTCATTCTCAATAGAGAAGACTCATAAATGTCCCTCCATTCACTCAGTTTATATCGATCATTATCCGATTATCGATTCATAATTGATTTCTATTGATTATGGCTTGTTAAAAAGCTATTTGAAACATACTGCTTCATACAAATATAGTTTTCTCGGTCACGTAGATACAAAGAACACTTCCACCCCTGAATCCTCGGATTTTATACGCAAGGCTGTAACTTCTCACATAATGCTAGGTACACACGTCCACACCCAAGAGTAATTTTGGAAACTTTGGACTTAATTGTTACATCAAAGTAAGTTTGAAAAGTCAACAAAGGCAGGTATACGGCACAAAACACCAGCCATTGCGGCCGCTCCTGCACGTTTCGCTGTATCTAACCCTCGATGTGCCGCAGTGTCTCCACGCGAACGTCATGCTCGCTGTTTGAAACTGTTATATTTCCACGTAGATTGACTGTTTGATCTGCGAATAACTTTTTAATGGTAGCAATGGGACTATTTCAGATATGAAGTAACAGAGCTTTTGAAAGCTTTGTAGGGGTATTGGAGTAATATAGATATTTTAACAGCATTTTCTCATGAATTTATTCGCAAGAAATACTTACGTTTTGGCACTTTCTGGGTGTCGGACACAGAAATATCCGATTACTTTGACATAATATGAGAAACATACAAAACTGTATAGTAATTTACACATATTAGTTTGTGAACTGCGACTGAGTCCCCAAGTACGACCATGTTTTTTGATTTCCCGATGCACTTGAATGTTGGAAGTCTATGTTTTATTTTCAATGCTTCCAGTGAGCTGTAGGTAATGGGAATCATGAGCCTATGGAAGATCAAGCTATAGCTGCCACCAGTTTATACCTTATTGCTTCTGAAATGAATGTATGGAATAAACTGGGTGATTCATCGCACACCCAATTCACTTTAAATTCTACACTGCCCTGAGGGAGCCGTAGCTCATGAAGCGGCAAACGAGGCGCCAGTCCGACGAGAAACTTTGTCTTCATTTCGAGAAACATGGCAATATTCCGAATACAATTTGCTGTATCCTATGACCCTGATCTTACTTAAAACTGTACTGATTTACGTGTTGGATTTAATGCAAAGGTACGCTCATGATCTTCGGAGTATACTGCTACAGGTAACATCAGTCTTCAATCCGCACAAAGACAGAAGCAACTTTTAAACTTTTTGCTGTTCTGCTTCATCTCATAGACTGAACTTTTTCTTTCGACTCACATTTCAATTGTGCACATAAGAGATGCATCGATAAATTAGATAACCAGATACGCTCTGAATAATAAGTTAACTAGTTTGCAAAACGTCATTACGAAAAGATTTACCTGAAATTTAGCGCTGCCTCAAACTGTACTTTACATTTTGAAATAACTTGGAGGACATATCATTCACTCAACGAGGGTGTTTGAACGAGCGCGGAATCGAGTTGTGGCAAGCTTGAGATCAACAGGTGTTCGCGACAAGAATGTTGTTAGACAACTCGGTATACAGAGAAGCAGCGTTTAGTTTCTGGAAGCTTCACGAAGAGGACAGACAACTTCTTAAAATACAATACCTAGTAGAATAATATCAGTTTATATCAAAACTTCAAATAAAATAAGCAGTGTGAAACAACAAAACATGAGAAATTTGTGCATGAGCTGGAGAAAGAGACACCTCTTCTAGAAGTATCTAAAACCTCTGTCTGAAGCATGGTTCATGATGACTTATACTTAAGATACTTATGAAGCACAGCACAGCTTTTATCTCTGCTTGAGAGGCAAACGTTCTATCATAAGGGAAAAATATGTTGAGCGAACTTTCCCGATCTACAAACAAATTTTTTTGGCCGGGAAAGGACTTTTTCCCCGTAAAGTCAGTTGTGAATCACTGCGATGGCAGAAAATTCACGCAGTTTCTTTGCGGAAATTTTTTGAAGTTGTATGAGTTCATCCCAACTGAAAAGAAGCCTGCTGATGTTATGGTGTGGCTGTAGTTGCAGAAAATATTTTAAAATCTCTGTTGGTCTCCGAAAGCGAAGAAGTTAAGATGCGAGTTAATCTGCTGATGCTCCAACAGAAGGGTGTTTTTTTTTGCCGAATAGAAAATTTTGGAGATCGACTTGTGCTCACTCAAGACGAGGACAAACTTATCATTTCAATGACTCAGATGTGGTAAAATGACTATTCTAGCTCATATATTTCTAAAGAATATCCACTTAAAAGGCCAAACTTCTCTCTAATGGACTTACCAGTAAAGTTTGTCTTGGGCCAGTACATCTCTTCTCTTTCTCATCCAAGTGTACCCGTTCTCAAGCAGCCTTGACAATTCTCGAACTGAATTCAGTGATGTTCATTTTCCGCGTAGCTCTGTGTTCCAGTGTCGGAAAGCTATCACTTTGAAGTCTTGGTTGTGAGTTTGATTGATAAAGAATTACATTTTAAATTTTCGTACTTCATTTCACTTTTCTACCTTTCATAGTTTTCTATTGAATTGAAAATTTTTCTGTGTAATTTTTACCGGAAAATCGGTAAAGTTAACGATTGGAACCTGCTATATACGCTTATTGACCGTAAAAGGCAATAGAACGGTATGGCTCCCAGTTGTGTAAGATTTGGTAACCATCTCTTCTGACTGCACAATATCATTGCATGCTGTTTTAGTAATTGTTATCAAATTATAGCATTATTCTTTTTTATTTACTACATATCATTCATATCAGACTGCTATACTTTTTTTTTCTCCGCTAGTCAAAAATCTACTGTTGTTTGTCCGTATTTGAGAAGACGTTTATTTAGCATCTTTGCACAAGAGTGAAGGTGAGTTGGTGTGCGTCACAACATTGATCCATGTGTTGTGTGACGCTTAAATAACAGCCATCTCTGAATTTTGGATCTCATTGAAAATTTGTGAGGAGTGTCACAAGTTTGTTTCTGGAGAGAATGGGATTATGGTGAATGTTGGAATTGCTTGGCCACTACGAGGTTCGCTGATTGGTGTACCTGCAAGCTGGCGAAAGAAAAACATATGGACAAAAAATTTCAGGTGTCAGAATATAGAATAGTCCAAAGACCAATAGTTTGTAAGGAAAAATACTTTTTCCGAATTTCCCCTAAAACTGTTAATTTATTTCGGCAAATTCACTTGAATAACAATAACACAAAATTTAGCTTTCATGATATGCCCTGTTCTATTTTTCATTCCTGAAATTCGAATTTTTTATGTAAAACTGAATATTTCGCTTGATCCACGGGTTTTGCTGGGATTTCAGCGAGAGCTTGGATCCTACACATGCGTATTGAACCTGGGAATAATGAGTGAGGATTTAGGTATCAATGCATGATACTTATCCTACCGCTGAGCCGCAGTAGCGTTGAAATTTGGATGCATATTCCACCTGGCAAAACAGTCTGCCTCTAACTCTGGTGTTATGTTGGACGTGCTCAGTTTGACGCTAGTCCGAGACGTCTTGAAGCTAAAAAATGAGGCTAGTCTATTCTTTCTAACTAACAACATCACAATATTATTCTCAAGTATCGTGCATGGGAGGCAGGCGAGTAGAGGTATCGAAGAACGCATGATGCTCGCTAGGCTCTCCGGCGGCCCATGGACTAATGAGAGAGTTGAGTAAGACGGGGTATTCGAGCTGCCATTTAGAGCATCAGGGTTTTCAGAATGAGGAGTTACACCGCACTTCACTTAGCGCGTCACTTTCTTCTTCTGGAGAAGAGCCCGTAAACACCCGCACGTAAGAAGGTTTAATGAAGAAAGCAGAGCATGCGTCGGGATCCTCAGGAGGGGGGCCACGGTTCCGTACTCGCAGGGAGTCAGCCGAGAGGCCGAGTAAAATAAACTATTCAGCCTCGTCAGTAGATAAATGCCAGGAATTGCTCTCATCCAGGTTTGTGAGCAGTTTTTGGTAGAGGAATGAATTATTTATGAGAAGGTAAATAAAATAAAATATTTAGTGCTAAGAAGGATGTTGGGACAATACTAATATAAACGGAAAAGAAACAACTCAATTTAACATTTCGAATCCCATTTTGGCAAGCGTGCCGTTTCGTACAAGAACACAACCTACAGTGACCCAGAGGTGCTTCGAGACTTGCTTCTGACCGAGCACTGGTAAAAAGATTAGAGCAAACTAATTGTTTGCTTTGAGCTATGGTAAAAGGTATAGCAGGCCACTTTGAAGTCTTGGATGTGAGTTAGATTGATAAATAATTAAATTCTAAATTTTCGTACTATAATACAGTTCACTTTTCTACCTTTCATAGTTTTTTACTGAATTGAAAATTTTCAAGGATAATTTTTTGAGGGAAAACCGGTAAAGTTAACGATTAGAGCCTGCTAGGTACGTTTGTTGACCGTTAAAGGTAGCGTAATAGAACGGTATGTTTGATAAATAATAAACCCGATTTTCATAAAAAAAATCCACGATCTTATTAGGATCGTGTATGTTTTTCTTGGTTTATCATATTGTATGCGTCTTTAGTTGTAACTTCAGTAGAATATAAATGTTTCAAAAATCATTTTGTTTTATCTCTTAACACACCTTGAAGACCACCTTAGAAAATTATTCAATATTAGGGTTTCAGAGAAACTGAGCAACAGAGTCGAGTAATAGTGTCTGCTGCGTCCATCAAGGCGTTAAGTTTGTATTTGCACAAATCTAAAATTCGACTGTATCTTCTATTGTTATTGGGGAACGGCAACATCTTTCGCAAAAAAACCTTCAAAATTAGTTTCAGAACCGCAATTAGCTTGAACTGAAAATCGTGCATCTGTGGGTGAAATCAGTAGCATTTTTGTTCATTAATCAATTAAATCACCATTGACAGATAAGTAATGAGCGTTTACGTGTGGCTCTGAGCTGTCATAACACGGCCGTGACACATAATGTTGGTGACCGCTGAGCGCAACGTAAGGCGCTGTGACTACGAACCTGCTCTCACGTGACCTAATGTGACCCGAAACATGACCGTCGCTCGTCCCAGTCGACTACTCTGACCACAATCGTCAGTGACCACAATTTGACGTTCAATGATTGTCCATTGACTATCAGGACAGCGGTATGACCCAGTGCGATCACACTACAGCTCAGTGATCGTGATATGAACCTGAATGACCACACGATGACCTCTACGGCACACAATATGACTCACAGTGACCGTCTTTCATTGGAGCTGTTTTTTCCTCGCCCAGCCGCCAATATTAAAATAGTTGAGCGGTCAGAGCGGCTTCAGGAATTCGAGGCTTTGAAGCTCCAAATTGAATGGAGGCCCCGAGGAGTGCCCGCGAGGCGGCGTGGGGTTATTGCTCCTATTCTGGCCTCGGCCCCGCAATAAACATGAGCAGAATTGAGAGGAATTGCTGAATTGCCTGAAATTCCATAAACAAACTTCCAGTTTAGAGCATTCGGCTCAGTCTGCCGTGGTTGATAGCCCCATACTTCATTTCTTTTTATTATCTTGCCTTTCAAACTAGTTCCCGTCATTTGCTGACCCACGTGAACTCGTTACCTGCCATTTACTGACCCACGTGTACTCGTTACCTGCCATTTGCTGACCCACATGATCTCGTTACCTGCCGTTTGCAGACCCACGTGAGCTCGTTACCTGCCATTTTCGTGATCTCCCTATATATTATGACTTGCAGTAATATGCTCCTTCTAAGTTATTTATTAGCTATTTTACCACCCAAATGAACTAATTAATAGAATTTTAATAGCAGAAGCATATGGTCGGGCAAGATTGGAAGAAGTAAAAGATATTCCAAACAATGCATCCCTCCGGCAGATGAATTTTGCATCGTGCGCCTATTGACTTTTATTGAGCGTATTTAACAATACTAGGCTGAGCAAATTGTATCGGAAGCCGCTTACGACTTCAAAAAATACGGCGTATTACGATAATCGCATGATGTTTATCATCTGACATTTGTCTTCTTCAGTGCCTTTCGTAAAAACGGATTCTAAGTAAACTTAGCGCTGTAAAAAAGTTACTGCAAGGCAGAAACTTGCATTCCTATGAACAACCGATTCAATTATCGGCAACGGCGCTTTTATTACTTGTCTATAACACTTCCCTACCACGAAACAAGCATAGAACTGATGTCATTGCCATCTTAATTTAGTTTCCTGTTTTCTATTAAAAGGTACGGGCCTCCGTTAACATTTTTGATAAGAACAGATGTTGATGCTACTTTTATCCTGTTAACACCATCAACAGCACTTTTGATGTTATTATTTAAAGCTAAAGGCTCCTTAAAACTTTTGATATTTCCTCGTAACAATAGGTAGACCTCATATATACCGATGGCGGTAATTTATTATTTAAATTTGTCGTTGGTGATTTTACGCACTAACATTCTGATGTTACATCTAAGACACGGCGGTGCTGGAACCACCTCAAACGTAACACGTATGCATTAGTGGGTCCTAATTCTGGTATGAATTGTACCCAATTTGGGAATGCCTCTTTTGATCAAAAACTACTTTGATTAATATTGTAGTTCTTCTCCATTACACTTATTGTAAGCAATCATGAATTTCAATTTTGTAATTCAAAAACTCGGTTGTACAATAGTGTATGAACCCAATGCGACGATCAAGTAACTTCTACTAAATAAATTCTAGTAAACTTGACAATATTTTCACTAAGCCAATAAGTCACTCAGAGAAGTCAGTAGTGATTATTTTTCAAGGAGCTTACTAGAAAATATTTGAGTAGAAATTTAAACAAGGAAATGCATTCGTGAAATTCTTCAACGTTTTACTTCATTTTCCCTCAAACTAAAATACCTTGTGAAACAAGATTCGTTGTATCTCTTTCAACCGGAATATTATTTGACAATAACCATATTATCTGTCCTCCTCTAATTCACTATGCAGAATGAATGCAGCAATACGATTTTTAAAAATTGACTGACTCAATTAAAAGGTTGAAATAAACTTAAATAAGTACTGCCTTAGTATTCGCGGTTAAGAAAATTTTAAGCATGCTTGAAAACGATGGGGTAAAACTTGAATAGTTCTCTCTGTATCCCGCGTATTGGAAGTTCATTACATGAATTAAACTTCGGCGACCTGCATCGCGTGGGTGCTTCTGGCACCCAGCCGACACTGTACAATGCTTTCCCTTCTTTCAAATCAAAAGGCAATCGTCACCACTTTAGCTTTTCACCTATACATGGGAAAAATTATCTCGAACGTAAAAATTGACGTAAATGACACTGACAACTAGCGCATTAAAAAAGAACGTAATGTTGATAATGAAATTTTGTTACAGGAATGAGGTAATTCTCTTCGTATAAGCAAAATTAAGATTTCTAAATTCATTTATGTAGCGTAGTAAACAAAAGCCTCAGCATTTGCTGCAAAGAATCGAATAATTTTTTCGCATTGGCTAGCATATCAATACTTTAATATTTTCATTATCTTCAAATTGGATTCCAATTGCTAACTTGACTCATATTTCTCACAAGTTAGTGAGTCCAATATTGATACAAAAACGCGACTCCTTTCAACATTTCCTTAGAGTCAAAAGTTCTCGCTCTACAGTAAGAAATCGAGGCAATGAAGACATTTGTGGGCCACTGGAAAATTGGAAAGGTTCCGCTCCATCTAGTTGTAAGTCCTGAGACCAAGGAAGGAAAGGAGAAATAATAATAGAGAGAATTTCTTTCCTCTTTCCAGAGAAGTAACAAAAATTTAAGCTCGACTCGTATAGTTCATTTAGCACATTCTTTATTTATTATGGTCTGTTGTACAGCGTATCCACTTTGACAGCAAACATAAGTTGGCCATTGAATTCATCTTTTGATTCTCTGATGTCACAGTACATCATGAAATAATTTGTTTGCAATTAAATATAGATTCTAGGCGATCGTCTAATATTTGCTGAGTTGACTACAACAGTTAAAATGCAATTAACGTTTCTTTTCGCAGCCAACCTTCCTTTCAACAAATCATTTCGCCCCATGTTCACTCGTTGGCTCATTTTTAAGCTCCAGTTTAGCCCAGCGTATGGCTTTACCTCCATTTGCATAGGCTCCTATGCGAGGCTTCAAAAGTTTTAGTCAACTATGTTCAAACTGACTTTTGGCGCAGAGCTTCTCTCTTCATTGGAATATCCGAGCTTATCTCCCATGACCCAATCCCGGTGTAGCATATTTGGCGTCTACGGAAGCGGTTTATCGTTCATTTGGGGGGACGCAAAACAAAGGACTTTCATTTCGTAGATTTTCAGTTCAATAACATGAAAAACATTGAAGAAATACCATCGACGTGCTCGGAAAGCAAGCTTGGCTTCATCATAATTGCGCAATATTTCAGACGCGATGCGCATTAGTCAGCCTTTCACGGCAAATGCCCTCTCATTCTGCAACTCTGAACTCCTAAACGCCGGCATTAACCTCCAGTTCTGGCAATTGCGAGACAAACAGGCTGACGGAAAACTCACTAGTCAGGTAAAGACTTTAAGGCAAATTCAAAAGACAAGCAAATGAAGTTAGGGAAATGTGCGAGAGCGAGAAGTTTATGATAGAGATTTTTGAGGATACTGAAGCGAAACATATTCTATTAGCTAGCAAGATGAAAGTAGGACTGGGAAGCTCTCGCCAGCGATAAGTTTTTGAGTGAACCTGCAATCCTTCATTTGATCTTCTGAGCATAAATAATGAGCAAAAAGTTAAGTTTTTGGGAGCTTTCTCAAAGTCATGTTTTCCAAATCAACACCTCACGAATTTCTTGATAGCTACACACACATTCTTAGTGCGTTAAACTTTGTATCAAATGCAGTATTACACGAGTTAAAAACTTTTAACATCATACGTCAACGCAGCAGATTGCGAATAAGTAGGAATGGAATACGGATCTTGCAGATTAAAGAAATTACGCCGTTAGAGTCGTTTAAAAATATAGTTCCGTCTTCTCGGACATTCCAGGTATAGTGTTACGATGAAATAGTTAAATCCTATTGAAGAATTTCTACTGCCAGAGTTATTACTCACAAATTCTATATTAGCCGAATTATCATGGCATATTAAACGAATTCTGAACCTTGTGCTCCGAAAATCCTCTTAATTGCTATTGTACCAAAGGGGGAGTTGTTACTGTACCGAAGGGGGAACTGTTATTGAATCAAAGGGGGAACTCTTACTGTATCAAAGGAAAACTATCACTGTACCATAGAGAGAACTGTTATTTTACCAAAGGGGAAGCTGTTACTGTACCAAAGGGAAACTGTCACTGTACCAAAGAGGGAACTGTTATTTTACCAAAAGGGGAGCTGTTACTGTACCCACGGGGAATTGTTACTGTCCCAAAGAGGGAGACCATGTGTAGAAATGATGAACTCTACGTGATGAATACAATTCAAATACAGACCATTTACGCTCAACTGACAGCTTTAGTGCTTATAATTGCAGCAAAGCTGTTTAAAAATTGTAAAATTTGCACATTTAATTAAGACGTGATCTTCATTTATTCAGTTTTCTTCTAACAACCCTACCCGTCTATTTCCTGTCAAACTGAATAGCCAAACGAATGATCCAAGCTCTCACGTACACAAACATGAAGAGTAAGGAAAGGTATCCATGATTAAGTGATAGGTACAAGTATGATTTTGAAAACAAAATAAACAAAATCTGACACTGAATGAACTATTTGTACAAACTTAACATATTATCTCTCTATATCTTCTAAGAAATGTATGCAAATAACTATCAACATCGATTAGATATTCATTTTGGCGACACATATAACTGATTTTTTTTCGTGATATCTTCTCATTTTTTGAACATTTCTTTATATCCGGAGTCAGGCTAGAAGTAAACGTATTTTTATTCAACAGAATCAGCAGGAAACGAGCTAGCATGTAGCACAGGTGTGACGAGATTTATTCAACCAAGAGTTCAAAATTTCTAACACTTGTATGTATCATTCAAGAAAAAAGGGAAGACATTACTAGTGTACTGCGGTCACCCTAATTATTTCTGCTGTGAATGATTACTTTCCGCACTGACAAATGGGAGCTGCCTGATAATATAATCTATATTTATATCGAATGATGATGAGCCGCCATCGGTTTGGGAATTCGTCATCGGTTTGATCCCGCCACCGACAGCAGCACCGACAGCAGGCCGTGGCGACAGCGGACACGGCCTGCCGCTCTTGCCTGAATCGCTGCAGGCCTCAGCGCAGGAAATGAAAGGCAACCCAAATATTTCACGCAAAATAATCCGAATGGACCAAGATACTGGAATCGAATGGAATATTGGAGTTCGTTAAAATGTCCACATTAAAGAACCTTACGTATCATATATATGATACTTTCATACTCTGTTGATCATTTAGAGATTATAAAGTATATAATATTTTTTAATAGGTCATGATTTCATGGGCTTCTGCTTACTACAGCACAAATTATCAGTATCAATATCAAACTTAAAAATACGAAAATTTTTCCTTGGTATTGAAACTTTTGAAGGTATTAGCAATTCTATCATTAAAATAATGTAAAACGTGTGCAACAAAAACAAAGTATGTAGGTGTATCACGACTGCTTAAGAGTTTAGTCAAAAACTTACTCTCTAGAATTTATTAATGAACCCAAAATGTCACCAAACTCAAAAATTGAGAGAGAACATGCTTAATTAATTGCCTCCTGAAAGATATAACGCAAATCATTGGTAATAGTCTCGGGGCACAAAGACATTTAATTCGGGGCGCTATTATGCATATTTGTAAAATGTCTCTTTTGCCGAGCCAAAAAAGAAGTACGAACGTGATCCCAAATTGCGATCACGTTGGTGCTTCTTTTTATCCTATAAATTACGCTCCAAATGAATATCTAAGTACTATAGATGATTTCTTTGGAGTATTAACAACTCAGTTATGGGTGGGGGAAGAGCTTTCCTCGAAGGCAGATGTTCAATTGACAAACGAAGATTTATCTGAAAATATTTTGGAAATTAGGTTCTAGTGCCCATGGAAAAGAAATTAATTTGGCTATAATTGAGTTATTTGGCAACAAATGAAACATTGGAAACAAAAACTTCGAACTACCACTCACAGACTTTGATGCTCATGAGGATCATTGAATCAAATATTTTAAGTGCAAGTGGATAAATTTAAAAGTAATTCAATCAGCTCTTTCCACCAGGATAAATGCAAAGAATGGGCAAATTTGTACACGGAATTTACTGTCTAAACGGCAAGGAAAATAGCCTAACATATTTTTTACAGCTGATCAGAACTTCACTTGTGAGAGAGCCGGCCACGGCCGCCGACGTTTGGTACCAGTTTACCTAGCGGGCGCTGTCTCACCTGCGGGGTGCTTTGACGTCACGAACATCTACGTTGTCACGCGGCTCACGCCGTGACGATATGTACAGTCGTCCCCCGTACAGAGCGCTAAGTCGGTTCCAGCAAACAATCGCTTTATCTTCTTATTTGCCTCTCAAACCAAGCTCTATTTGCTTCTTCTGACAGAAGTATTTCCCGCACTATTATGATGCTCGCTCCAACTATTACCACTGTGTATGGAGGACGATTTTCTGGAGCGGTTGTTGGCTGGAACCAATTTAGTGCTCTATGCAGGGAAAGAACTGTATTCTCTCTGCCCGCATTGCCCTATTAGTAGGGACACCCGAGAGATTTTTACGGCCATGTCGATTAAGTTACCAGGCATACTGCAGTGTTACCGATTGCTCCATCATATCCATCAAAAGGTTACTCCGGCACCCTCACCCTGAGTTGTGCACCACATCGGCATACATCGTTGAGTTTTACGCTCAAATTTACTGCTCTCATGACGTATTTTTCAAATTCCATTTGACATCAAGTGCTCGAAATTCTTCCATCTGTATTTTAAAGATATTGTACTTTATACCTGAACGTTGTATATTATTAGTCATCATAGCGTCCCCAAGCTGTTAAAAATAACGGTAAATCTCATTCGAAATAACGTAACCAATTTTTCCTAAATTTATGATTTTATAACTTCTGTGACACTATATTCTGAGTAGTTTCACAATATGAGCTATGACAGAAGGTATAGTGCATTGTCGACTCCATGGTCTCATCAGCCCGGCCTCTGATTCCTATCGTTCGAAGAAAATGAAAATAATCAGAAAAAATTCGACTACGTATCTATTGTAACAAATCAAAGAATCTATCTAGCTACATAACTTTATCAATGTGTCTTTCACTATCGAGTTATTCACATATGTTCAAGAGTCAGCACGGATACCAGCCAGAGCAGCCTATACGAAATATTCTGCGCCGAAAACCCTTAAATTCTTCCTCAAATTCCGATTCTAAATTTTGCTTTATTTTTACATCGTATTTGTGCATTTCGTACACTGGACTAAAAGAATTTTCTTCACTAGCAACATATTATTGGTCATCTAATGAAGAGGAAAGGATGTTCGAATAGAAAAGTGCCTGCCTTCTGACTCTGGGAGATGAGCTGAATTTGGCCAATGTTCGTTGGTGCTCATGGCCAGTTGGAGTGAGCGAATGAGCCTTTCAGGCTTGTATTAGAAAATTGTACTTTAACAGGCATCTTTGATGACTTGCAATAGATTAATCCAACCTTGTAAGCCAGGTGAACATTCACAACAGTAGCACCATGAAGAAGAAAAGGCTACAATGTCTAACTATCCGACTTTTCGCCGACTTTACTGCAACCAGACCTCACTTTTTCCATTTGAGGGCGACTGTGGAAAACCTATACTTGCGGTGTCAAGGATGCCACCAGCTCCTGCTGGTCGACAACCTGGATAACACACTCGTTTTTGTAGCCGTCTTAAATGATTTTCTTCATTTAAGGGGACCGTCCCAAGATTTTTCGACAACGCATACGTTTACCGTTTTTTTAGCTTATATC
>VOMN01129870.1:0-41915 GCA_014899125.1 Orchestia grillus | reverse complement strand
GAACTTTAGGTAGGTTTAGTGTAACAGAGAAACGCTCAGCTTTGACTGAGATGTCACAGTAGGACTCAAACGGTTTATGCTTCAAGATAGGGACGCACACAGTAAAGAGGAGTGCAACACTAAACCCCACTGCCCATCACCATACGAAAACAGGAGAGATGTGCTCACGCAAACGTAGGGAAGCGGAGCCCGAGTCGTGGGTCAACAAAATCATGGCTCCCGACCCATAGGCGGTAAATTTTTCTATGGCTCCACATCCCCAAGTAAGAATTCATCAACCCTGTGAGCACTACTGCCATTCCTGAAGCACATTAGGACTAATACAGTTTAGTCTCGCATTCTCATTGTTTTGCTCGAAACTAGGGTGAGTATGCACACAAGTACATCAAATATGAACGACTGTGGATGCAAGATTTACTTTGATTTACAGAGTAAGTTGGACGTTGTTTCTTATCGAGTTGAGTAAGCTCAAAAACCTTAGTTAAATCAATGTGTGGAACGGAAGTGGGAATAAACAGAGAAAATGAAGTAATTCACCAGTAACATAGAATGAGTAATACAAATGTCTGTGAAGATAAACATTTCACAAACTGAGAAGATGGCAACAACGTCTGACACAAATGAATAGAAAATGCGAGTGGGCGAGTAGATAGAAAACGGGTAGACCAGTCCTGTTCGTGTGTGACTTAGGTAATTTTTCAGATGGGTACGGTAGGAAGACTTCATTATTTTAGGGAGCCATATCCGACACGACACATAGGTCAGTAGAGGTGACGAGAAGTTTCTTCCACCTAATCTTTCACATTTCCATCAGGCTAAAGAGGCAAAAACAATTAGTATCTAAAAACTATCATTCCAGCTCACATATCTAGGCTTCTGTTCAGCAGAACTCGTCCGTGAAGGTCAAATATGAAAGGCTGCTCTCGCTCTAATACCTCTTTCAGTTCGTTCAAATTTCACCTTCTAGCACCGAGCGGGTCTCATGGACTTATTTCAGTTGTTCCAACTCCTTTTTTCTGTTCGTATTGTTTATTCAGCGCCTCTACCGTGATTATTGTACTAAAAAACGATAGTACGAATAAAAAAACGTCACAAGAAAAACATTTAGATCCGTTGGACTCGAGGTAATTAGTAACATATATACTTTTTCTCTGATAGACCAAGGGTCAGTCCTTTCACATAAGCTTCGACATAAAGTTCACGTAGCAAAAACTCACTGGTAGTGCATGGTGTCGATGGCAACACTCATGTGGCGCGGCTGCTCGGGGCACGAGTACAGGTTGCGGTCGTCCTCCGCCAGCAGGTCTATGTCGTGGAAGATGAAGCACCGATACGAGTAGAGCTTCAGGCTCTCCAAGGCTCCCACGTTCAGAAGCATGGCGCGGTTGAACTTCCCACTCCCTGTAACATGATCATCATGCGCGGTCATCCTCTCAGCTGCAGACACCGCATGGATATCAGATGCAGTGAATACGATCTCTTGACATGAATACGTATGCCATCACTCCCTGTAACATGATCATCATGCGCAGTCCTCCTCTCAGCTGCAGACACCGCGCGGATATCAGATGTAGTGAATACGATCTCTTGACATGAATATGTATTCCATCGCCAGAATGCCTCGTGCAAAAAATATTTAGCAAAGACATTTAGATATAACTTTTGCCTCAACAGGTAATTTCTCCCTTCAATTAGTCCGTTGCTGAGAAGTTCCCCTATGTAAGAACATTGCCAATAATGTGTGAAGTTTTAAATCAAGTACGAGTGTCATTTTATTCTCTAGGCGTTTGTTAATTATATAGTACCTCTACGTGTTTTACTGGTACATATGAAATATAGAAGTGGTATAAACTATTTTATACCTTAATTTCAGAGTTCAATAAAAACCATTAGTGAATAATAAACAGAAATGGATTCATTATTTGAGCACAATAGAAGTTTTGTACTCACCAAGTTAACCTCCCTGTTTTATTTTTGTTGTAAGCAACCCTTAACGTATTTAACGTAGCAGTGTTAATTACTTCTTACGTTTCCTTGCCGACAGATTCCCTTGCACAAAGAACAAACGTTGCATGTCGCACTGTACTCGCGCTTATCTCTCACTCACTGAAGAAGCGTTCCACCACAACTACACAATGCGCTCAAAATTTCAAACCTGTTGACAGAAGCAGAGCCTATCAATCGGTGCAGTTTTTCAAGGAATAAAAAATTGAGAATTCTCACAGGAGTTGAGCAATCGTTCCAGAGAAGAACAGCCGAAACACATTAACAACTGGCAACACAAGTACCGGGCTGATGCAGGCAGCGCTCCAGTCTGGTAGTATTCCAAAAGAGCTACGGCGATTGCAGCTCAGCGAACCTAATGAGGGCTTGCGGTGATCAAAGTCAGACATAAAATCGGAGATTAAATATATAAACCCTAATAGCGCATGAAGTTTATTCTTCAATGAATTTTGCCTATTTTCTGGCAACTAGCCGTCAATGGATCATTTGTATCAGAAGAAGAATAAACATTGTCCTGTTACTGAAATCAACAAGATTCTGTAAAGGATGTTGCTAAAGTCATGAGGTACCAAAACTCTGAAATTAAGATATAAAATAGTTTATACCACTTCTATATTTCAAATGTATCAGTAAAACACGTAGAGGTACTATATAATTAACAAAACATTTATTGTTATTACCTTTCCTTACCATCAAGTAAGGTTTATGAGGTGTCGGGTGTAGGAGGTGTCGGGTGTAGGAGGTGTCGGGTGTATGAGGTGTCGGGTGTATGAGGTGTCGGGTGTATGAGGTGTCGGGTGTATGAGGTGTAAGGTGTATAAGGTGTAAGGTGCATAAGATGCATTCAAGTGTGTATAAAAATGTTCGCTATGCATTAACGGGTTAAGCTCGATTCTCAGGAAAATATTGTACCACACAGATACCAAAATTATCTCGAATTGCCAAGTATTTTTCAATACGGAGCGCGATTCAAGAATAGAAAATTGAGCGTCTCACTGATGAAACGAACCATAAAAATGACATGTAAAATAATACTTGATTTAAAAAATTACCAGCAAAGACTGTATTTTTATCATATGAGCACAACACCCCAAGATCGGCTTAAAACAATTTTCTGTTACAGAATTAGGCCAATAAAGTTTCCAAATGAAAATACTGACAACTCAATTTCAACTTTCAAAACTCAGACGAACAAAAAAGAACATAATTATTATTATTATTATTAGGGTTAGACGCAATGCACCGGCCTCGAGGGCTATACCGCATCGAAAGAGTAGGGACCATTTAGTATGGACTTAGGAGAACGGGGAATCTATGCACAGGGTGTGTTCCCACACAAGATCCCCTGCGCATAGAAACAGCAAGTTAAGAAGGAAGAGGAAGAAAAGACAAATAAGAAATAGCGAAGAAGGAATGAAAACGGAAGGAAGCAAAGTGGGCACGAAAGATAGAAGTCCCGAAGGCCTATCTAAAGCTGAGGTAGCCTAGCGGTGCTCCCCTGGGGGCGCTAGTCCCCATAGCATAGGATAGACAAACCTAACTAACCTACCTCTATTGCCTATGGCCTATCCTATGCCCCCTGAGGGGTAAAAGAACATGAACATCGTTTATGAGAGGGAAAAAATTACTCGCACTAATTTTCATCAAGTTCTCGAGAACTCGATTCAAAAGCTCTCAAGTTTCGACTCGAAGACACACTCTAAAATCCTACATCAAGAACGAATACGTTGTATGTATTAGTGACAAACAAATTCATAGCAATCGACATGACGCTTTACGTACCTGCTTGCTCAACGTATTGGTGTTGAAGGGGAACGTATTGGTCGTCTGAGAAGAACGTACGGGCTTTTGGTTAGGATTCACAGCAGAGAAATTCACAGCAATCGATGCGATGTTTGACGTACCTGCTTGCTCGACGACGAAGATGCCATAGTCGAGCTGCTGACGCTGCATGAAGGGGTGCAAGTGTCGGAGCAGGATGGCCAAGGACTCCGCACGAGCTCTGTAAAATGCCAGCACGGTCTAAGACTTCCTATTTGCTTTAATCCGTGTCGGGATACGGAGTGCTAAATGAAAGTGGTCCAGTAAAATGTGGTCACTATTTCTAATTCAGTAATTTGAAACCACTACAGACCCGCGCATGCACGCAAATTGCCAACGTACGCACCACCTGCGCACATCTAATTGACTAGTTACACCACACGCGCGTGAGATTAGTAAGTATAAGTCATCCTGTTTCGAAATTATGTATTTACAAACAATGGGGTCCTTTTATGACCCCTCTGTAAAGCGTCTTACGTTGCTAAATATCAAGTCTCCATAAAGTCCCAGCGCAATGTTCTCGATTACATCTGTGTGCAACATTAGAAACGTTTACCTACAAGTAATTCACACTTGACGTAGTACTGCAATCAAAAAAGAAATGACCAATAATGAACTAGACTCATGAGAAACATGTTTCGTATTCAAAGCATAGTGGGTTTTGTGCCATTGTACAACTGAACAACATGTGTTGCTCGTCGCACACCCGTTTCAGAAGATGGTGTGTGTATAGGAACAGTCCAACAGAGACTGTACGGCCGCTTCAAAGAAGAAGTCTCGTAACCCTTACCGACCAAATTGCTTCGGTGTTAAGCCTGCATTTAGCTTTCAATGTAGCTTCGGATATGCTGTGAGGCTGCACTCGGCAGTTTACGAAAAGCTATCAGCATCCATGTGAAAGTGGACTTTTAAATCTGTACCGACGGTTGAGTGTTAAGAAAGTCGTTGGCAAATACTTTCCGAACATGAACCGTAAGAATAAACATGTTCTTACTTACTAATACTATTTTCAAGCTATTCACACGTCACATGGAGGAGCCTACCTTTCTTTGTAGAATACGCTAACATGACCAAATAAGCTCATTTGAAACTTAATTTGTGTAACCTCTACAGCTTTCGACTGGCTAGGGTACTTGACCAGCTGTGAACGCTCTTCAGTTTAAAAATTATAGGCAATGAGTGCTTGTACAACTTTGGAAACCTTGGAATTAGTTCAGGCACCGCGTCTCAGGCCACACTGATGTGCCGCCTTTGATGCACAGGTACGCCACATGACACACAATAGAAACCTTAAGTGCGAAATGTGTTCACAACTCGGCAGTTTTTTGCAATTTAACACTTCAGTACTCAAAATTATTGATGCGATGAGACTGCAGTTAGCTTTGTACGAAGTGGTAGTAGTATCTTTTTTGAAATAGTCCAATACTGCACCGTTTCTCTAAGAAAAACTCAGAAATTATACGGCATTATTATAGTGAAACTAAAGTCGATTAACGATTTTTACCAGACGTTGAATTTTAAGGGTGAGCATTGAGCAGCTATTCATTACGTACACTGTGTGAGATAAGCTTGGCCAAATTTTGGGCTCATATGTATAACTGAGGAAAAACAGAGCGAAAAACGAGTAAAATACCCACCCAAGCCAGCAAAAGAACGATGAAGTATTTACACAAACACAGAGATTTACGCACCTGTAAAATAAGATGATAATGACATAGTGCCGTGACGGCAGGAGGTTAGACGACCAGTCAGAAAGTGGACGATAAACTTTTACAAAGACAAAGACTTGCGCACCTGTAAGGTACGATGACAGCGACTTTGTGCCGTGACCGACAGTCAGGAGGTCGCCACCTGCCCCCCGGTAAGAGCTCGGGGTGACGACTCTCTTCCTCCAGCAGGTTTGCAGCTGATACGTCTACCTTGATAGGTCCTTCTGTAGAGAACACAAGGGATAAATAACTCGTTTCTCAAAGCTAAAATATGGTAGTCAAGGTCTTCAGAATATCACAGCTACCAGCACAGGCTCAGTTCTCAAACAGCTTGATATAATGAGTCACAACGGTACGTTTTATGGTTAGGACTGAAGCCTGGACCAATGGAATAGAAAATATGATTTTCACAACAGAATTCGAGGGAGAGCGAGAGAGCGTTAGAAGCGCGAGGAAGACGTTTTATGTAGAGACCGATGCGTAGATGGATGACCAAAATGAGGCACGTTTTTGTCACTACTTATTTAAAGAGACAATCGGGACCAATCCTCATACTTTGCTTTCCTCCTACGAATGATGAGGGCAAGGGCACGCTGGCCAGAGCAGCGGAAAATCACGTAGCAGATCCACACAGTGTGAGGGACCGACGTGTCATGGCTAGGTCGTGCGCGCCTCAACCGTCTAATTCCCTGCACATGTCTGTGCCACAGGTACTTTCTACGAGTCTAGTAGGACTCAATCGTCCCAAAAACGTATTGACATGATTAAATCCGGCATTTATACGTTCAACAATCATTACACTATCAATTCGCTAAGGTCAAAACCATTGAAACATGTCTACTGAAATAACAAAAATACTTTTAGATGTATGAATCAGTAACGCGAATGCCGACTTGAAAGGGTCAACAATTGTGATGATGTTGTTCTGGCTCAGTTTCAGTGGTCCACATTCTCTAAAAAAAGAGACAGAACGAGACCGGTCGGCTCCTCCTTAGACTTTTTAAAACCCTAATGCAGGGGTCCTCTAGCTCCGAGCTGCAGGTCAGTTGGTGACGGGCCCCGCAGAAAGGATACATAACTTACATTATTTCAATTTATGTACTAATTAATTGAAGTTACGTACACTGTACAGTTGACTCATGGTTACTATTATACTTAGAAAATACCAGTTTTTATGAGGTTAGTTTGTTGCATTTATTCAGAACACCTTCAACGACTCTCTGTGGGAATATTGCCTCACATAGAACCCGTGCGTGGCGCAAAAGATATTGCCTCACATGAAACAGGTCCGTGGCGTAAAAAAAAGATTGTGGGAGTGTTGCTCTAAGACAGCGGGTTAATGCCTTTATGTTGTCACTACCACTGTACACCTCGGCCAGGTAGCGAAAGTGCAAAGCAATGGACACAAAATTGCAGTGGGAACAAGTCTCACCCAGATCAGGCGGCACAGGAGGACACAGAGGCAGCTCGTCGCTGAGGAGACTCTTGTGGGGCACAATGGCCGTCATGTTGCGAGACGCTCTCTCCCTGCGCACCTCAGCCGAGGAGCCGTCAGATGATAAGGCAGGTCTATAAGAGCCTGATGTGATTTTCATGACTTTCTCTTGGTTACGAGAGCCAACGCTACTCAAGGGTTTAACTTGGTCTAGAAATATTACATCAGCGGAGTCATTCTTGGAATAAGCATCCACACGCTGTGGATATTTATCGTCGGGTTCCCTGGGAAGTGAACTATTTTTGGACTTTCCATCACGCGGTTTGGGATGAGAATATTTTTTCGACTCGTCACCTAAATGATGTGACTCATTTTTGGGCTCTTCAGAGAGTTGGGCATCTTGAGATTCATCGAAGCGAATACCAACGGATTGGGACGGCCGGTTAACTGAGGGAGACTGCAACATGGAGGCAGTAGCTGAGGAAGAAGCTACATCGGCCATGAGTTGGGAGCTCTGTAGCCGCATCCATCGCTCCTGAAACATACAACAAAAATAGTGGTTTGTTCTTCAATTGCAAAAGTGAAGATTCCGATCATTTTGGTATGGATTCACTTCCAATTATACCCACACACAATTTAGTTGATTTACAAAAGCTGCGAAGAGATTTATTCGATAAGGTCGGACCAACCAGAAGAATTCACAATTTCAGCTCTACTCGTAAGAGCCCTGCGGAAACAAAGTATAAATGTGTAAAATGGTCAAAGTGAGAAGAAAAAGAAGTTCATCGACGAGAGGGTCGGCTAAACAGTCCACCTGTCCTGTCCACAGCGAGATATAGAAGGATGCAAACAAAAGATGAGGCCTACCGACAAAACTCGCAACATATTCCTACACCAATGAGAAGCAGCATCCCTGTATTATGAAACAGCACAGCTCAGCTGAAGCAGCACTCTTGTTTCAAGTGAGGAACATCTCAGAGTACCACTGAGGACCGTTCATCCTCCAAGGGACGATGATAGGAAGAAACATGAACTGTATATCTCCTTGAGGTGAGCTTTGGATACAAACAGTATCCTCGTGGAACTTGCATGATTTGAAGGGTGATTCTTTCAAAGTAAACCCCTAAAGAAAAAAAGGATAATCGAACGGAGAAGATCATAGTTTTAACTGATTTGTTACAGATTGTATACACTATGACAATCGAAGTCTTGACGCTTGTAGTTTCCGAGTAGAAAGGTAAAAAAGTAAAAGAGCACTTATCTTCGCAAACACACGTCTGTGATGATAAGTTTTTTCAATTTTTGGCCCATCGGCAATATCAGTGAAATTACTAGGATTCTGAAATTCTAGGCCGGAGTACATAGCACATATACAATCTTTTTGGCATAACATGAAGTCAAGTTTTCAAAATTAATACTTCAGAAAAATTGACACATCGTTAAAACTTCCGACCACTTCTCAGGAGTACATTAAAAAGCAAATATTTTCAATTGTATGGTGACCGCAAAGCACAAGAAAAAATTTACTCACCGCTACTGTCACTATTTTTCATATACGAGCGAAGGACAAAATAAGGATGTGTTGAAGAACCTTTTCCAGTACGTAATATATTACACAGAAAAACCTAGTCCAGTGAAGTATCTCAAGTCCTCCAGGGAGTTATGCTGTTAACAACATCTAAGAGTTGGCTGGAGACAACGAATCCGGGGTAAAATACATATCTTATGCTAAGAAAGAAAAAAAGGAAGTAAATCGATGTGCATCATTGGGCATTTTAATATTTTGCCCGTATTGAATGATTAAATAATATTTTATGATTAAGTAATATTTAATGATTAAATAATATTTAATGATTAAATAATGTTTAATGATTAAATAATATTTAATGATTAAATAATATTTAATGATTGAATAATTTTTAAAGCTCGGGTTTGGGTAAGGAAGACGTAAAATTCCGTCCTTTTTGCTTATTAGATTAAGCAACACAAAATCGTATGATTCAGTACTGCTCATGGAAGTTTTCTGTACATTCTTGTTTGTATGCTAACTTTCGCAATTTAACATAGAAACTGATTTAAGTAAAAACTTCCTTTCAGGTGTTTCAAAACGTACGTTCTATCTGTCTCATCTTGGATAAATCATTAGCGTTGGACAACACATCCATTGGAAACAATGAAAAATTACTCCTTACACTCACCTAATAACTCATTGGTAAGATCACTGGGTATCTGCATCGGTCAAAGCCAATGTCCAGGTCTAGACTACAAATAAAACAACGCGCCGTATTTGTAAAGAAGATCGGCGACGTACAATCCCATCACACCACTGCCAGTTTCACTCAACGCACATAGAAGAAGCTGCGATAATGAGACACAACCTCACCCGAAACACAGGTCGGCCATCGGAGTGCCACTCCAGAGGGTTCGACAGGTTGAAGAAGAAAAGGGAGTTCGAGTGCCTGTAGAATGTCATGTTAGCCAGCATCTGCACGCCTGATAAGAGCAGTAGTAGCAGCAGCAGGATTTTCCAAGGCGTCTTGCTGTTCTGGTACGCTGTTCTCAAACATCGTCTGCAATAGGAAAATAGAAAAAATAGTTTCATAAATGACAGAAGTAAGCTAAAGTAAGTGGGAATGATAGAAAGAAGACAAGTCATACAAGACACAGAGGGAATTAGGCGTATAAAAACCAAAGTTGATGCAACCAAAAAATGAATGAGTTTTTGAAGGATTTATAGAACGGATGAAACTCCGCACAGAGCACTTATAGGTACAACGATGCCAGTACAAGAGCATGCCCAATATTCAACACTAAGCATTAATTGATCCAATTTAGTGAAGACTTTCGATACGGTACTAATACGTACAGTTCATATTTACAATTGAGTATTATAAAATTGGTCAGCACGCTTACATATTCAACATAAAATTATAATACAAATTTTCTCGATTACATATATCAACTATTCTTTAGCACTGATATTTTTAAGTGTATGAAAAAGATGTTAAGATTTTTTTTCAGAATATTAGAAGAATTATAAACAACGCCGTAATTAAATACAAAAATTAGAGCGTCCAAAATGATCAGATTGGTATTGAATAAAAACAATAAACATGACTGAAATATGAAAACAAAATAGTACTTAATACTTAGTGGGAAGCCCAATGATTACACTTAGGACATCAATCACTGCATGGTTACACCAAAGTGAAGATTTTTCCAGCAGAAATGTCGTTCCGATTTTATTTCGGAAAAATTCTAAGAAGCTTCAATTGTTTTGGGATTTCTACCTTCAGATTTTTCACCAAGTTTTCAGAAAGTTCTCTATGCGATTTAAATCTAGGTCTCGAACTGGACAACTCATTACATAGCGCGTGACATGCCAGGCACGTGAAATGCCCATGAGCAAAATTACCGATCTCGAATTTCATGTCAATAAACGTCTTCACGCTAGGATCAAACGAGAAAGTTTGGAGCAAAAAATGAGCTAAAATATAAGCCTACCAGACAACGCACGTATTCCTGCTGTCGGACTCGCTCCCATGTGAAATTCGAGTACCGGTTTACGTGGTGTTATGAACCTAAAAGAAGGGAATTTATATATAAAAAGAATTGTTGTACACGTTTATTCCCCGCGTGAATGTGAAGGTCAGAATTCCGACCTCTGAACACCGGCTACGCTTTCCCATCGTAAACCCTCTCTTAAAGATCGTTGTCGATAATCGCTGCCATTAAAAAAAGTTTCACTATTTTAGCACTTTCTGCTGACTAGAACCCTTGAAAGACCGCTGGGTCTCAACACTAATGAAATCACTGTCTCGAATCAAGACCTAAACAGTGGACAAATGAACTAAAATATCACGAGCGGCAAGAATTTTATTTACACTAGCAAATTCCAAGCCGAAGAAAATTCAAAGATTCATGAGATAGTAAAAACTTTTTCATGTCTCTTCTATGTTTATTTGCAACAGCTGAGGCGATTGATAATGAGGTGAAGTGAATCATTTACAATTTGAGTACTAACTAAAGAGATATGGGAAGTAGAGGTATTTAAAGGACGGTAAGTCCAATACACAGTAAAGAGAAATCAAACCACCAACAAGAATAGATAATAGCAGTATTCAAAGTGCAGCAAGATACAAACGTGATCAGAACGCCTGCTAGCACGAAAAAGGGGATGAAACCATTCAAAGAACACAAGTTCGATAAATTCAATGTGCTTTCCACACTGAATAAACCCTTCTGGTAGATCGATTTCAACCCACCTCGGTTCACTCTAGCTAAGACAGCCACTTCTAAAACGGAGCAATAAATTTTGTTAAAGCACACATCGAGGACAAGCCTCATTTTTTGTGAGCGGCCACTGATTGGCCGCACTTGCGGGAGTGGCCAGCAGGTGTTTTGAAGACGACAAACACCTGTTGGAGGCCTAGAAAATTCGAGGTTACAGGACGATGCATAAATAGCAGTCTGACGACCGTATGAACAGCAGCTGAATTGTCAGCAGAGTAATTTGAATCCATAAGTAAAGTTCAAATACTTCATCCTATCTCCAAGCGGATGCTCTTTTCAAAGTATTAATTCATTTTATTCAGCTAAGGTCTGTCTATCCCATGATAAAAGAATTCCCCAACGATCAGATAGACGTCATCACGAGCTAAAACCCCAGACAAAATCGATATTTTCAAACAGCTGGCATTCGTATCTCAGAATGATCACAAACTGATTCCCGACATATGTATGACTTACAGTATTTCGTAAGAATTTGATTTATGCGATGGCCAGATACGCCATTCTCCCTCGAGAAATAGCGTCAGAATTAGGGCAGATAGCGTCAAAGTTAGAGCAGATAGCGTCAGAGTTGGGGCAGATAGCGTCAGAGTTGGGGCAGATAGCGTCAGAGTTGGGGCAGATAGCGCACAGGCCCAGCAGCAAACTCTTCTCGAGGCTGAGGGCCTGGTTTGGCTCTCCGCTGACTCCACAAAGTGATTGCGTAAATTTAGCCCAACGGTTTACATTGTTATCTTCAATTCAAGTTTCTCATATAATGAATGAGGATAACCAAGTCCACTTTCATAGTCTGCTGAAGATAAAATTCCAAGTTCTGTTAGGCTCACTGACGTTGATGTTAAAATTTATCTTCGAGTTATAATTACCTTCCTTATCGCGTGTCTTGCAAACCCCGTTTGGGTACCTCAGGTTTTTTACAATTGAAAATCCCGCTAAGGACTAGCACAAAAAATGGACTGATTACTTTCGGAATGGAGAAGCCGCGAACTGTTCTATTTTTTAAAATTCCCCATCCGAATATTACCGTTGGACTAATGTTCATCACAATGCAAATAGGGAATTTCAACGCTTGTGCCTTCATTTGCTCAAAATGACAGTTGATTTTGATGCGAGTTCACCAGCGTTTATGGAATTAGAAAACCAGATTGATGAAGGTTGACAGCATTGATGAAGGCGAAAGTAATGATTAATGAAAGCGAAAGGCAGAATTGATGGAGGTACCAGGATGGTCAGGAGTGATTGATTATTAGCTAGTTTAAAGCTTCTTCTCCACATATGCGATCCAAAGAGAACGAAGAAGGGACCATTTAGTATGGACTGCAGAAAACGTGGAATCTATGGACAGGTGTGTTCCCACACAAGATTCCTTGTGCATAGAAGCAGCAAGTGAAGAAAGAAGAGGAAGAAAGGACACAGAGAAGGCGTGAAAATTGAAAGAAGCAAAGTGGGCACGAAAGACAGAACAACCTAACGGTGCCTTCCCTAGGGACGCCAGTCCACATAGCATACGATAGACAAGCCTAACCCTATTACCTATGCTGCGCCCTTGCGGGGCTTCTCATGTACAACATAAGTAGTTTTTACGGAAGCATGCTGCATAATTTGTACGAGAGCACGCTGCACAATTTTTACGGAAGCATGCTGCATAATTTGTACGAGAGCACGCTGCACAATTTTTACGGGAGCACGCTGCATAATTTTTACGGGAGCACGCTGCATAATTTGTACAGGAGCACGCTGCACAATTTTTACAGGAGCATGCTGCATAATTTGTACAGGAGCACGCTACACAATTTGTGTCCGATCAACGAAATAAAATGGCAAGACCGACTAGTTATAAGTAAAAGAAATTTCAATACGGTCGTCTACGTCTACGTAGAATGGCTGCGTTTGTCGCGTATAAGTAGAGTGACACTTGCAGGGACGCCAATGCAGACTAAACTGTCACACCTAGAGGAATAGGAGCCCTTTTCTTCTCAGAAAGACTCACGTCTCCTAATCTAGCAAAAAATACAACGGTTTGATGCAGTTCTCAAAGAGTGAAAAAAGATGCCTTCGGAACGTTTCAATTCCATGCCGCACAACGTAATTTCTCATGACAGCAATAGAGTGGAGTATTAAGAACATCGAACACAAAAAATCAAGACACCTCTCACCTGCAAACCACAAAAGGCGACGAGCAGCAGTTCAGGACTGACGGGCACAGCGCGTCCACGTACGGTGTCATCAGCTGCCGGTAGGCGTCGTCTGCAATGACACGGGGAGAGGACGGGTGGGAGACTCGTCAGAATCGCACTATGTTCAGTGTACAGGGTGAGTAAAATTACTCCTAGTAATTGAAGAAACTGTAATATTTCGTGCTCAACTCTTTACTGTCTATATGAATTTTGAAATCCCCTTTCATGGGGAGGCTGCTGCGTTTTGTATGCAGCAGCTAAAGGCAGCATTACAGCCCAAGTCATTTTACAGCCCAAGTCATTTTACAGCCCAAGTCATTTGGCCGGTTAAGGGTCAAGCTCGTCTGAGTCGCACTATTGGGTGTACGATGGGATGAAAATTACACCAAGTATGTGAAGAAATGATAACGTTTCACGTTTAAACTAGAAAGGACTTAACGTATCGAAGATGCACATTGGTTCATAAGGAACATCCATCGCCAATAATCTGTAGAGGAAATAACGCGAACTGCGATGCAACTATTTGCTTAGATTACAAAGCTATAAACTATAGGAGGAATTTCGTAGGACATCATAGAAGTTGCTTTGAAATCACTTCCAGCACTTATGATTGAAAATTGACCCATTCAACGAACAATTTCGCCTTCGAAGTAAGCAAGCGAAATGAATATCATATAAAAATTACCAATAATACATATTTGAATGCTATTGAATACATGTATTTTTATTATTCTTCACTGTTTACTCGAAACCGTCACTTTAATATTATCGGCCATGAATTTGTACTAAAATTAATACCAAGTGACACCATGGACTTAAAAAAATAT
The DNA here is from genome assembly GCA_014899125.1 of Orchestia grillus. Lineage (NCBI taxonomy): Eukaryota > Metazoa > Arthropoda > Malacostraca > Amphipoda > Talitridae > Orchestia > Orchestia grillus. The sequence goes on along the minus strand of VOMN01129870.1, from coordinate 27,652 downwards.
CCCCAGTTTCATGGGAAACTATTTTTATTCTAGTATTCGTAATTAGCTTTAAAAACCTAAATAAAAGAAGTCATCTTAGAGTTATTTTTTATTTTGGACTCATTTTTTCTGGACCCTTTCAAGATATGTTAGAATGGACCATTAGCAAACTCCGCACGGTAGAGCAAGGGGGCGATACCCAACCTCACCAGCTGGCCAGATACCTACACTCACCAGCTGGCCAGATACCTACACCCACCCGCTGGCCAGATACCTACACTCACCAGCTGGCCAGATACCTACACCCACCCGCTGGCCAGATACCTACACTCACCAGCATCATAGGTAATGGCGGATGGCAGCTGGCGGTACAATGTCTTCGCCATGCCCAGGTGCGGTTGGTTGCTGTCACAGGCCGCGGTCCTGCTCACAGACCTGACCGGGTTGCGCCGCGAGTGGAAGATCGGGCCGGCTATCACTGCACACACCCACGAGGTCTCGTTAGTGAGCCAATTGTCACACCACTCGCGCCAAGTGGCTGTCGAATCTCAACATACAGAAGAAACTCGACTTTTGTGTGCGATGTGAGCAAACGCGAAAATGCCTAGATTTTCAATGCAAGAGTAAATTTTAATCAGATGGGGTGAGAAATGACCTGATCTTGCCTAATGCGTTCGGTAGGCACTTAAGAATTAAACCTTTACGTCCTGCTGCGACTCTCAGGGCCACAAAAGTTCCATTAATATATTTTAACAGGTTGAAATTCACCTTTCATCATCTAGTAACAAATGTAACTAAATAAAAAAAGCCAAGTTTAAAGCAAGAAAGTATTTCAGGGCATAAAACATGCAAGTGAACTTGAACGAATGACTACAGCGGTTCTGGATTTTAACCCGCAAGTACAGTCGTATTAAAACTAGAGACAGACGGAGGAAATCAGGAGGAAACATTCAACTTCCACTTTGCGAGGCTCAGCAGTGAGCTAAATAAGACACGCACGGGGCTATTAACAATGCGAGTGAGACACTCCAGCAGTTACCCTGTTACCTCGTACAATGAACACTAGCTCAAAAGCTGCGTTCAAAATGTTAGTGAAAGGACGCTACCCTTACATTTTCTCACAATTATTCACATCGACATTCGGTATGCCGGAAAATTTGGCTTCGATTTTCATACTGCTATTCGGTTTTCCTGTGGCTTTCGTGCAATACGACCCACAAATGACGAGGTTGTCGAGTATCCAACCGCGACGCTTCAAAATGATAACTTTGCAGTCGGGAACACAAGACTTACTCACTGGTCACTGCGACGTCAACGGTGCAGCTTCAACAAAAGTGGAGACCGAAGGGAGGAGATCTTGGTCACCTGGCGCACTGACGCGTGCGACGCAGAGAAACGGCACGAGCATACGAACAAGATTGCAGCAATTGCTCGTATGCGGAGATCGCTTTCATCAAAACAGGAGCTTGATGTGTTGAGATTTCTTATTACCCGAGACGCATAAAACAAGGGACACTGAAGTTCACAAAAAACAAGGGCCTGTCATTGATGAGGAAAGCTGCAACTCGCCAGATTTTAAAGACCTCAAGCGAAGTACACTCGTACAAGAAAAGCTACACTGAAAACGTAAAGCGTAGTAAAAGGTAGCGTAGTGAGAGAAGACTCGATAAACCAACGAATAAACGATTTTGGAGAACACAAACTCGGAAATAATAAGCGCAAGGAATTAATCACACGGCGAAAAAGCACTGACGCCTCAAGTTTGTGACGCGTGCAAGCCTAAATTGAACCATCATGGACCGAAAAACGTTCCCAAAAGAAGACTCAGGAAACCAAATCACATTTTAAAAGTACGTTGAAGTATAAACATGGGGTTCTGTGAATGAATAAATTGCGGTTACACAGTCTTAATTCTACAGGGCTTGGGAATTTATCACAGAAAACTTAGCAGATAAATACTGATTAAGAACTTGAAGTTGGTCACTACATGAACGAAGGACCAAAAGCCTGTGAATACGAGATACATGAAACACTTAGAAAATACATAAGATAGAAAAAATCTCTGATTGTCCTAGCTTCAAAGCAAGCAAAGTTCGGGTAACGAACACGCCTGACAACAGAGTTGTTCCACACAGCAGATGATCAGGCGAAAGCGACGTTACATGCTAAAGTTAACCATACAAAGCAACGGCAAGAGACAAGTTAACACCACTAATGAGCGGGGCTTGAGTGGCCGGCCACTAAAGTCAAGCGTGTTATTTATTAGCTTCAGCTGTGTAGCTGAAGCTAATAAATGGACGATCGAGACGTCGTGTACATTAATTAATGTGACACACCTCGCTTCGACGAGTCTTTCGACACACACTTTGGTGAAAATCGTCAGAAGATTGTGATGGTTGAGATGATAAGGTGGATTTTTTAGTCTCCCTACAGTAATACACAATTTCAACGTATGCGAGATTTGCACAACTTTTGCGTTTGAGAGAGAATGACGAAATCAGGCTGTCTTATGACTACAGGATACGGACCCAAGCAACAGCACGAGTAGCAAGACTGCCAAGCGCTGAAGAGATTCTTACAAATAAAGCACACGTGTAGTATATTTACACGGAAAACAACAAGACACAAAGGGGCACTTAAGAAGTAGCTAATATCATACCTGCGGATGCGAACACAAAATCTACATGTGTGACTAATCTTGTGGACGAGAGAGAAACTTAAACAGCTAGTTTTGATTCATAATTTAATTCTCGACAAAAACCAATAGAACGCAGAGAATTAAAACGACACTACCCATAAGAAACATGTGAACGTAGGACGACTACAGTAGAGGCACCCAATGAAGAACGAACGAACGACTTCAAAAGAGATTTTGATTAGTTGCCAGTTTGCGTTGACGGTTGCAGTCACACGAACGCCATTTACAGAGGAAGACGACGAATCTGACCACGCGTTCCAGCGAGATGAGGGGCGAGTGAAGGGGACCCTGCGCAATGCTTCACTAACACTCGCATTTGTGCACATCAGAGAACGAAAAACCATTGGCGCAAACCTCCATAAATCATGTGCACGAGATGTTGATGAAGTCAAAGTTCCTTCTGAGTACGAAAAGAATTTCCAGTTTACCATAGGCGAGCAAATTATTTTTAAAGTTCCTCCTAAGCGAAAGCTCAACGTGGTTAATAGTGTAAAACAAAGCTTGTTCAACGCAGTGGCAATCCGAGATGCTTGGCGAAAACCTTTCAGGATTCTCAGTACTCATACACGCCCAGACTTGCTAAGCAGGTGTACCTCAGCATTCCTTGACCTCAGAATGACCTGAGCGAACCACTATCAGCGCACAATTGCGCTGCATTTCTGAACGTGATAGAAGGAATGGAACGAAGTACGGTACACTGACAGAGGTCCGTCCACCAAAACTCGAACTAGACTATGCTGCAGCTGATATTCTATAAGCCAACACATAAATAGAGCCACTACAGCGCGCACGCTAATCCAATCCCACAGACATGCGCGGGCGTACAAAGATCATAAAGTCACGCTTCAGCACGATAATTTCTTCAAAGGTTTATCAAAACCAAGTCGAGGCTGGACCATCTCATTCGAATGACTCCATCAGAGACGCGATACGGAATTCGTACCCAAAATTTGGCAGACCGACATGGAAGTTCAGTAGAGGACTTATAAATGCGATGGGTAAATTCACTGAATTACAGGCTAGAGAAAGATTAAATGTTTGGCACAGATATTCTACCGCTGCTGTCGAAAATCAAATCGCACAGGAAAAAAAGGCAAATGACAAAGACAAGCTCGGCGACACTTCGTGGACACCACTAAGGCTCCGCAAAAATACACGGCTATACAAGTGTTCAAATGGGGCCCATTTCATCCCCTCAAGGTAGCCGTCTCGCGAAGATAAATGAGCTCATACAAGACTACTACAAGCTCGAGTGAATAGATTCTCCAGCAGAACGTTCTATTTTTACTAGATGTATAGCTACTGTGCAGGTCCAAAAATACGTTAAAAGTATTACTTTTCCAGACAGCAGACGTTCATAACACTATACTAAAGAATGCTTAGCTCAAAGACTTTAAAAAAATTATTGGAAACGAAAATCTGTTATGTTCTTTTTGTGGCTAACAGTTATTGGTTCCGACTGAAAACATTGTCAATAATCGCACGGAATACATTTAATAACATTAGTAGGCCTATTTATCAATCTAGATTGTATTCAGAGCCATTATCAGTGTATTTTTAACAACATAGCACATTACATTTGCGCAGTTATATGAAAAATAGTTCTAATCATCAACACATATAATTCCGCTTCAATAACCAAAGATTACCCACGCAGAAGCTTTCAAGTGCATTCAACAAATAAAAGCAGTTACAAAGTTATGTTCCTTCGGCTCACGCTCTGTTTCGATCTAGGCATATAATATTAATCGTTCAGAATTAATCACAAACACATCGTAATTTGAACCAAGTTGGGGAAATAACCAAGAAAACCAAATTCACCTCAAGGACGTAAGCCACAAGGTGAGCGTAAAATCTATAATTTATTGACGTAAAAAATTACGCAGTAACAGCGACCAAACTTGTGCAAACATATACAAATATTCAATTGAAATTACCTATGTAGCCATTTGCATAGCATATATTCTTTGTTCTTGAAGTTATACAAGAGGACATAAACTAATATTTTAGTTCAAACTAGACCACGCTCACCAAAAATACAAGGGCCGCCGGCTGATTCGCACAAAATCCGAACGAGGGCACATTACGATCACGAGGCAGAAGAGGATATGCCAAAACAATTCCATTCAAGAACAATAACACTTACTTCAAATCCAACGGCCAGGCCACGCCACCCAACGTTAATTTTCCCAACACAGTGCCAAAGCCTCATAATTAATGGCCGCTGTTCTGCTGAACTGATCCCGGTAGTTAATCCCCTACTTTTTTTAAAGAGAATTTTAGGGCCAAAAGTTTCTACTGGCAGCTAAGTCAAGAACTTTCGAAAATATTTACTAGTTTATAGTCTGTTCGACCCAATTCCTCTCAAAGCTGAGCTGCGAGAATTCACAACACGGTTCTCAAATTGTAGGCCCGGGACACCCAGACTACAACTTACTGTCTCCCAACATTCTCCTGAAAACGTGTGCTCTCAATACACGCAGCACAGAGCTCCAACATGGGTCGTGTGAGCCGATCTCCCTCAACACACAAACTGATGGACGAATATTGCTGAGGTATAATGACAATCCTCGCCAGGTGTTGTCTATCGCGGTGATGAGGGCAGAACTAGACAGCAGTGGCACGAATTTTGGTAGTTTTGAGGATGAGTCATTTTTCTAGTGTATTATGAACTCTGCGATGGTTTTCTAAAGCTGTTAACCATTTTCATGACACAGTGACCGTTTTCTAAGAACAAAGACCGTTTCCTGAACAGAGCGACCGTTTTCAAAATTCAAATGCAATGACTGTTTAGGTACATCCAGCGATAGTTTGTTTGATACAGCGACCCTTTCGTCGACACAGCGATTGTTTCCTTAGCATAGCAACCGTTTCCTCGACACAAAAATTGTTATCTTGACACAGCAAACGTTTCCTTGGCACGGCGACCGTTATTTTGACACAACAAACGTTTCCTTGGCACGGCGACCGTCATTTTGACACAGCAAACGTTTCCTTGGCACGGCGACCGGTTTCAGCATTCAGTAATCGTTCTCAGAAGGTGGCAGGGGTCGAGACAGAGTTGTGCGACCTCAGGCAGCAGTGGTACCATAAGGTGAAGGTGGGCGGACCTGGCGTAAGGTAGCGGTAGCCAGATGCTCAACGATCAGCTGCGTCCACCTGTGCACGCATGGTAAAATATTATTAGAGAATGAGATTATATACAAAAATATATAAACTGATTATGAACAATGATGCACCGCGTATGCTAAAAATAGCTACATGTATCGTTTGTTTCACGGAGAAAGATGACTCCTGTAAGCTATTATCTGCATCCTGTAGATGGTGTTGGGAAAGTTCTCCGGGTAAATTAATTCAAACTTTGAGACCTGGACTACTAAATTCTTCAGAGAGCTCAAACAGTGCGAATTAGTTTACAGTTCTGTCAGTATTAAGGAACTTCGTTCGTCGGGGGTACATCCGATACTCGCATTGTGACGGAACGGAACCTCTTGAAATTAATACTTAACTATGTTCCTAGGTCGGAGAGCCGATCCATGGAATATCGCAAATGGTTTTTATCAAGCATCACTATATGGTATGCGGTTTAGAGCCGTTTTAAATAATTATTAGCGATCTGAGTCCTTTCAGCGAGGACTTCGAGAAAGTGATCATCCCAAACGAAGTTCCCAGACGAGTACGAGGATTCCTCGTAATAAAATGGACGCAGGGGCAGGGGCGCCCATGACCACAAATTTTCACGAGGTCATTGCATCAGATTCGACCAAACTGCGCGGCACGCGTGATTGCAAGCTCGGGGTTTCAAAATTTGTCATAAAAGTCGTGCTTCGAACTTGTCTGGTTTTTAATTAAGGGAATATTACTAGAAATAAAATAGATATCAGGCGTCAAAGTCAGATTAAAAGTTTTAACTCTCAGCATTCTTAAGAGACTTACTCTGACTCCACCGAACTCTCCAGCCCCCAACTCTGTAACTCTGGCTCTAAACACAGCTCGTACCAACGAAGATCTTCCTGAGTAACACTAAAGAAAAAAAAACAATGAATGGGACCGAATGCCTCGAGTATTTCTTGAGCTACATGAAACTGAATCTTCTGTGGTACATAGCTAGAAATGCGTTGAATTATCAGGGTACACTGAAAATGCCAAACAAGCATTAGCAGGAAGGGCAGCTCCAAAATATGGTAAGTGCCCCCTATACCAAATAGCAGAGCAACTGACCTCACTACGTGCTTCAGTTGATTTTCTCCAAGTATAAATGCTTACATTTTCTTCTGGTCTAATACCGGAGCGATTTGAGCCTTTAATTTTTCACTTCCCAAGAGGGCATCACCATGCATCATATACCCTTACCTTAGTCTCTCAAATTAGAAGGAAGACAGTTTTCAACAGCAATAAGATTAATAATTGATTTTGATAAAAAAATTAATTTAGTTTAACCATGAAAAGTAACCAGTTTTCTTCAGAGCTCTCAAAATGTTCTTTTAAAGTCTATTTACCTACAACTTTCGAAATACAAAAACTTCAACCTCCCAATGTTAAATTAGTCAAGAATAAACAGACATGTTGCCTTTTCCGCTACAGCTAAAATACACACTTCATGAACCCAAAATCAGAGATACTGATACCTACTTCACCATCAAAGTATTCTGCATTACTTCCACTAGGTGCCCTTCAAGAAATTTATTTTATATTCAGTCTGTACCATCTTCAGACCACCAAATGATCAATGAATTATTGCAAATTAGTTCTTGCTTCATAACAGAATGATGATAAAATAAATACTACCTAGTCAGCAGGTAGCCTTATGGAAAATAGAAAAATTTGGAAACATTTATTCACCACAAGTAATTTACATCAGATGCAGGTTTACAATCAAATGAGGAATGACAAACCAGGATCAGGATATATACTACATGTGGGCCTAAATAAGCTACAAGGCTTCTAGGGCAGCCCATATAGGCATTCAATTTACAGTGAACCCATGATAAGTTACAAAAAAAGGCTAAAGGTTACACTAAGGTACGCAAGTTACAAAAACTGAATGAGTTGGTTAAAATTGAACATTAGGGTCAAAACATGGCATGAATTAAGCAGTTTGGGTAAGAGACTACATTCATACACATATATGAGTATATATCCACATAGGTCAACATTCACAAATGGGATTAACAAGCCATCCTTCATCTAAGAATTTATGAGAGTGGATAAATTCTTTATTTTGAAGTGGTACCACAAAGATATAAAATTTTAATAATTCACTATGTTGAAAAAATTCACTACAGCTGATAAAAACAGAAGAACAAAAATTAGTCAGGAGCTTAAGTGCAGCCACCAATTCTAGAAGTGTGCACATGAGGCATTCCAAATTAGTGACAGAAATGAGGTCAACACAACATAATGTAAGCTTACTAAACACTATTGCTGCCTTTAATTCCACAATCTCATAAAGAAATTTTTCATTGCATAACCTATCATCAAATTACACTTTTCACTTAGCCCTATAAGATTAATCACATCCAAATCACCATTAGCACTTCTGATACACTACATTCATTGAGTTTTCTCCCATACATTCATACTAACTACATTCAAAAATAAAATGCTAATAGTTTCTCTCATTCTATTTTGCACTGCATTTAACCCTGGTCTTCTATTCATTGGATCTTCATGAATCCCTGTTCACTCTTAAAGTTTTACATGGGACTCCAATGGGCCGTTAATTCCATAACTTCCGTCATTGAACACCCCAATCTTTGCCCCCTTCTTCTGAGCATACATAGCTAGAGATGTTTTCCCATTCATGTTTTTTTCACTTGTCCAGCCTATACTTTTGTGTTTTTGCAATTTTTTCCTTCCATTTTCAACAGTTTCATTCCAGTCCACCATGTTGATTTCTCAAAAATGAGTTATCAACAAAGCTTCCACACCACAACATATACTATCTTTACTATATTTAATTTATGTTCATGCCTCTAACACACTTTCTCCTGTGCCCTCACACTCAAATTCCAGTCAAATACTCATTTCCTATAATTTTTTATAAACTCAATTCTCACCTTGTAATTTAATATAGCCTTTATAAACTGCTCAGGAAACAAACTTCACTTAAGGTCATGTGTAATTGCCTCCACAGTTGTTTATTTTAAATCCCAAATAATCTACCTGATTCTGAATCACTTCCAACTTTTATTATATTCAATAAATAAACTATTTGAAAAAGTAGTAGTAAGGATGGCATCACTTTTGTGACTCAGATTATCTTACACCAAAAAAAAAGGAACCATTTAGTATGAACTTCAGTAAATAGCAAATCAATACACAGATGTGTTGCCAACCAAAGTTCCCTACAAATAGAAACTGCAAATTAAGAAAGAGGAGAAAGAAAAGATAAAAGAATAATCAGCAAAGAAGGCATAAAATTTGAAAGTATGCTAAAATTGAAGCTGCTAAGAATGCTTGTTGAAAGTCCCTAGGAGTGCTAGAGTCTAAGCACTCAGAAAGCAGTTGTCACAAAGCTTTAGTTGTGATACTGTATTCTGTACCATATTCATAGTTCTTCTTGCAAAAACTGGAAGATATTTACTTAACTGCGGCCAACTATACAGAGCATCCTTTTAATGGTACAGCTTTTAATCCTGACACTCTACCACTGTGCTCATTTCCTAGCATGCATTGTGATTTCATGATTGCATCACTACAAGGAAACTACACTAAAATAACGTTACACAAATGAGGGGATGAAATTTATACTTGTTATAACACATGACTTAATTGCAATACTTTGTACGTAATCATTTTTTACATTCAAATACGTACATAGGTTTGAAAAATCACTCTTCATCGACACCCCTTATTCAGAGTCGGCACTTTCAATACGCTCACTTCCCTTCACTCTAATTTCTCCAAGCGTGAAGCGACTATCGGAGACTGAGAGAGGGCTACCACTGAGGTTTTTCTTTTTCCCTAAGATGTAAGATTAGTATGGAAAATTCCCCCATATTGAGCTAAAATACCCCAAAATTAAAAAATACAAAATATGGTATAGATCAACTACTGTATTTGTAGTCCACATGTTATTCTTCATCTATTCCAGCTTCTATGGCCATGGTTGTTAGGCTGCCTTGAAGTCGCCTTTTGTACATACGCTTATTGTTCCGCTTTGCAAGTCTAATTAATGCGTTGCTTCGCTCCCAGCACGAGCAGTCTAAATTATTTGTTGTTATGGCTTGTTTGGACCGGCAGGCCGTTCCTACACACCGACCGGCGTACAAAAAAAAGATACTGGCTGGAAAGTACCAAGAAATCCCAAGATTGAAGATTTTATTTCATTTACCTCTTAATTCTCACGTTTTCCACTTAGGGAGCTCAAATTACTCTCAAACAAAAGCTTTCAACTTTTTCCATCCGCATATACACAAATTAGCTCGATGCAAAGGGGGCGCGATTTCCCCACATACGTTTTATCTACCCTCCATGTTCCACTCTGCATATTTTACCTAATTAGTCTAGAGACTTCAAATTAGTTTCAAAATAAAGTTTATGACGAGAGCTTCATGTGAAGATATATTTGTCTCTCTTCTCTTACCTTATGGAGGGGGGAGTCAAGAGTCAATCCCCATTAATTAAAATGGCTCTCATTTCTCATCTATTCCATCTAGAGAGCTCGCCTGAGCCGAAATTCGAACCCTTACGAGGCCACTACGCTAACAGTAGGCCATTCAAACCGCAAACGTAAATTTAAAAACATTCACTGCCGTGATAATGTCACAGGAAATCAAATTGCAAATTACAGAAAGTACATGGGACGCGAGTATCTGCTCAGCGAGAATTGAACGAGATGTTACCAAAGGGGATATGAATAATCAGGTCCCCATAAATAAATCGTTAGCAAAGTCACAAAGCATGTTGTGATAGAGGAAATCAAATACCGCACCAATATTCATCGCAAACAATATTATTGAACCACACATTTTGGAGGCATGTGTAAAAAAAAGTTATGTGATCTGAATAAAAGCAAGAGTTGTGGCCCAGGTGAACTACCCTGAAGGATTCTTAAGGAGCTCTCGGCCTGTGTGGCTGGACCAATCACTGTTCTCTTTCGCTTGAGCATCCACCTGGGGAATTGCCATTTGACTGGAGGGAGGCACTGGTAGCACCAATATCCAAGAAGTGATCCAAGAAACTGGCTGCTAACTATCGGCCAATAAGTTTAACATCAATCCTGCGTAAGCTTCTTGTATCCTATACACGAGAAGCACTAATCTGTCGTCTCGCTACCAATGGTATCTTATCAGCAAGACAGTACTGTTTTGTTCATGGCCGTTCTACAATATTGCAGCTCCTGCACTACCACGATGACTGTGCTGAAATAGTAGCTAACGATGGTGTAGTCGACGTCCTGTACTTAGACTATGCTAAAGTTTTTGATACTGTTTCACACCGCCGTCTATTGTCTAAAATCGAAAGCTGTAGTGTCCGGGGTAAGATCTTCTCATGGATTGAAAGATTTCTGGTGGGGAGATACCACGCAGTAGCTGTGAATGGAGAACAGTCCTCAAGATCGAAGGTGTTGAGCGGTGTCTTCCAAGTTAGTGTCCTGGGATTCATACTCTTCATATATACATCTATGAGCTACCAGACTCTGTACATTCGGATGCATATATGTTTACAAATGACATCATAGTTCCCAGTCGAATAGTCAATTATGAGGATGCTCATGAACTTCAAGATGATCTAAATAGGATGCAAGGATGGTCTGACGAATGACTATTGAAATTTAACCCATCCAAATGTTGAGTCAAGTCGTTGGGGATTTTTGATTACATTCTTTGTGCCGACCTGTACCAAATCTATGGGGAAGTACTAGAGCACGTTGTTGAGGAGGGGTATCTTGGTGTAACAGTGGACTCCGCATTGAAGTTTGAGCAGTAAATATTAAGCAAGATGAGGACAGCAAATTCTATGATGGGTCTCATCCGACGAGTCTTTTCCTATATCAGCCCTGATATGTTCAAGCTCCTCTACCTGGCTTTTTTTCGTGGTCGTCTTGAGTGTGCACGAGTTGTGTGGTCACCGCGATATAGGGGGCTGGACGATAAAATTGAGCAGGTACAAGTCAGAACAATCAAACTGGTGGATGGGCTCCAGCGTCTCGACTATCTAGGACGGCTTAAATCTTTAAATCTGCCAATACTGAAATATAGACGCTGTACGCGAGACATGATCGAACTTTGAAAGCATTTCAACCAGTACGAGGAGTAGTTACTTCCTAATGGCTTTAGACCCCAGGACAGGCCGAGTCGTCGACACCTCAGGTAGCTGCATCAGCACCGTCTGGCAGATGGTGCGTCCGGGGTACAGCGAAACAGCTTTTACTACCTGATTGTTAGCGTATGGAACCAGCTCCCTGCGGAGGTTGCTGAGGTTGCATCACTGATTATTTAAATATCATCTTGATAGCCTCTGAAAAAACCGCGAGTTCGAGTTTGACCCCACCAAACCGTCCCCACAGTTAACGCTAATCGAGCAAAATGCTTAGTTAAAGAGTCACAGAGACATGAAAGTTAAAGCGTGTTGGTAGGAAAATAAAAAATAAAAGTCAAAACAAGTTTATTCATATGAACGAACGATACAGAGTTTGAAGGTAGGTTAGGCATTCACAGAAGGTGTTCGAAATTCCATTCGTCTGATGTGATGCACTCGTGCAAGCGCCAGCGCAATGATTGCCGAACTCGTGTGAAAACACCAGGAAGTTAGGTAACCCTTGCATAGGCGTAAGTGGCAAATGAGCCTGATGTGAATGTTGATTAACTGTGAATAAGTGCATCTTTAACTTCGCTATTAAGTACAGTAGTCTGCCAATCAGATACTTAGACGTTTGGTTGAAAGGTTTAATGCATTTGCAGTTTTTAAATTTTACGTCCCAGTAACGTTTTAGCTTAGCATTTTCGGACATGATTCCTTAGAGTAATATATGTTTATTTCTCCATCAAATAAAATGCTGTGGGAATTAAATCATGGGGTGAGAAGAATCATAATTCTGTGTCTACAGCAATGATACCAGACGTCTTGTTCATCGAAGATCCCATGAAGCCTGTTTGCAAGGGGCGGTACCAGGATGGATAATCAAGTTTTGCCATTTGCACAACATATGTACAGAGGTGGGCAGCGCTACTTTGAAATGTAGCGGCCGCTGCATTTCAAAGTAGCGCTGCCCAGCTCTGCATATGTATGAAAAAAGGCATGTTGCTTTGCCTATCTTTCAGGATGACAACTGCTGTATGCATCGGGCTAGAACTGTCATTATTTGACATGACAGTCATTCACGACATGTCAAATATTTAGATTTGCCAGCTAAGTCCACAGATATGAACCCAATAAAAAATGTGTGGGGCCACCTAGCTTGGGCGAGAAGTTAAACGTAGGAAAGATCGTCCACCAAATGTGACCGCACTCCGAGATCACTCGATGCAAGGCTGGTTAAAATGAAACAGGTGTACATCTAAACACTCATAGACTCAACGTCACGCAGAATTGCCGCCATGATTCGTGATCGTGGAGATCCTACGCCATATTTGTAGCACTCATTTTTTATTCGAAGAGGGTATCAGCTGCTCTGGCACCAAATCTCTAACGTCCAATGGGCGTGCGATGGAATATTCGTGCAATGTATAGCACGCATCTAACCAATATAAGAACTCATGTACTGTTGGCCAAATTATGAAAAATTGTGCTTGTTCGTGACTACAGGTACCATGTTTCAAATTAAATTGTATACTGAGATTAATACCTTCAAACTTCTTTTTCTGCTTTAATAACACACGAAGATGATACTAACCTTTGCTTAGAAAATGCGTTCGTGTGTGCAAGCCATGTTTTTTTTGGCCTTTTTATTTCGAAACTTCTGGTGAAGCCCGTGAATGACCGACTTATCGTAACAATATACATTTTTCATTTGAAATTTCACGCATTTGATAATAATACTGCGAAGCTCGGAAGCTCTTCAGTGTCTGTGTTCTCACGACTAAGTTTATATAGAGGAATGTCTGCAGTTCTACTCCGGAAGTAACAAATGTCAGACAAGGCCCAACCATTGTGACAAAGTAACCTTGAACCTAGTTTTAGTGTGAATTTTCATGGGTACCATGTGAACCAATCATCACTTTGCTTTAATCGATTAAGCTGGAGCTGATCTCTGAAACGTTTTCTTTGTGGATATGATCATTTTTATTGTGCTGTAATCGTTTTTAAATTATCGTCTTGGTCAGATTTCATGTCATCTCAAATGATAGTAAAAACATATATACAACAAAACGAGCTCTTCTTTCCATACAGTAAACCTCATTACTCTTCACCCGGCCCCTTCTGTATAATGAACTCTACTTCGATTTGTCTATATCTCCCATACGCATTAAAGTAGGTCTCCGCGTGGCTGCAGAATTTTTCGACTGGTACGAATACGAAGTAATATTTGCTTTCACTCTATGATAGTTTCACTATTTGACATTGGTCCCGAAATTTGACCTGTAACAGTGTAGCTTGAGGACCGCGTGGTGCCTCCTGATATATTTGGAAACACATCGACATTTTAGAAAATTTATATTTTCTCAGCGACTAGACTCGATCATCATTTCTTCAGTGGTTTTCGTGAAAGCTTTCGTTCATCGATTGACTAGCTAAGTGTTGGACACGCTTTATTCACCTCTGTTATGAACAAAAACTTATTTTTTGGCCGGCCTTGATTTGATTGGAAGGCTTAATGTTCTCCACAGCTTGAAAGGTTGGGTCGATTTGTCATTTTAACTTACAAGGGAGACCTACTCTGCACATTACACCTCACGTGAAGTCATATTGATCTTAAAAGAATTGTCGTCGTTTTACCGTTGTATCTAGTACACCGAGGCGTTTAAATCTTGGCTTACTTCATGAGAAATTGAAGTATTTTATAAAATACTTTATAGGGGCTCTTTTTGTTTCAACTTCTCACCTGTTATTTGGAGTAAATTGGTCGAAAAATTTCAAGTAAAATTTTTCAACGCATTCACCCGAGATTCAGTAAGCCTTATGAAATTTCCAGATTTGAGTGCTGAACTCGCATTTACTAAGTGCGTAGCACTCAAGTAACAAAGACTGCAATTTCATTGTAGTACTATTGAACTTATGTGGTAAGGAGTGGAAAAATACATAGTTTTCGATACGCTAGTGTAGGAAGTCAGTCTTCTTTCTCTATTACTCCGCAAAATAAAATAAAATTGAGCTACCTCAAGAATTTTTCTGTGTCTATTGTCGTTTGTATGATTTAAAGACTGCATTGCTTCACGGAGCTGTCGGTGCCCTGTTCAAGTTTAGTAAAACGAGTGTGACGCTGTTGTGTTACAAGTTCTATAATCATCTCTCTCTCTTTCTTGTGTAAAATCCAATCTGTTGTGCAAATATTTTGGATTCAATGCTCCTTTTGTTGATTTTCGTTAGTTTTTGGTCATGCTGGAATACTTCAAGAACGATCTCCACGCAGGTAGCTGCTCAACACACTTTTTAAGCCACCGCAATGTCACGGACACTTGTTTCAGACTTTGAACGGTACGATCCATCAGTCCCGCTCAATGAATGCTTTTAACTCGTGATATTTTCTATCATACATGCACTATCAAACCTGCGTTATTCACCTTGAGCTTGCCAATATGATTTGGATAATGTGAGTCCAAACATGATGGATGATCCATGGCTTCCAAAGAGCGCTGGGACTTCGAGCCGCCGAGCAAAGTGACATAATTTGACTAGTCAAATTGACTAGTCTGATGGAACACCCCCGGAGACTAATGCGGAGTGTGTGTCCTTTAGAGTTAAATTTAAACTTTTCCGGGATTTGGTTACATAATAAATTCGTTATTTACTTTACGAACAGATTTAATAATGAAATCGAACACATACAGTGGTAAATGTTTAATTTTACAGACAAGATAACTCCTTCTCGCACATTTCACACTCAAGACACCTGTTCATTCACTACAAAATATCTCTAGTAACCTCACCAAACGTTGGATAATATTAACAACAAATTAAAGTAACCTTTCGTACTATGAGACACGAAAAGATGCATAAAAGGCAAGCAACATTTGCTGAAAATGAGAAGCGTAGATTATTTTACTCGTACGGAGCTCAGGCAGACCCTGTAAAAAGAAATTCATTAGAAATAAAAGCTTTGGAAAATTTTGAGCTTTTGCGCCACACGTCGTTGAACCTCATTGGATGATTCTGCGAGAAAGCTTCGTTCCCTCTCCTGGCAACGATGCACAAAATTCTTCAAACGTAATTGTGGTTCATTTATGAGACGACAACGCACAAGCTGCTCTACCTTTGCAGTGCGTTGGTCTGCCGCGTGAAGAGCACTCAAGTGTTAAAATAAATTAGTGTGCGATAAGATGTTTAAAAATATGAAGCGAACAACTTGGATTTCATATCTGTGGTCAATACTGAGTTACTTGTATCTTATGATGCAAATAATTTCACATCACGACTACGAAGATCACACTGTCTTATCATTTTGAATGTATATAAATATTATGGCCTCGCACCGCTTTAAAATCAGTAGGTGAAGAAGCATCACGAGTTTTCAAACTGATACTATATAGTTTTCCATTCCTATATTCACTCTCATTACGTTCCATTATAATCAATAAGCACCACAAAACATTGAACTCTAGAAAAAGCATACTTAAAAATGAAAGCGTCGATTATATCGTGATTGAGGCTTGCTGTTGGTACCAAGGTCGAGCCTTAGTTCTGAACGACGAAAAATGACGCTTTCGTGCGTTTTTTTTATGGAGGGTGGCTGGCTGAAAAATATATATTATTAGTTTTGTAATACTTAAATGATCTGACACAGTTGCCAATTTAATTAAAGCGAATAATATAAAGAATATGCATATGTATTTCAATTTTCTTAATTGATATATAATACTTACGTATTTTATTTGTTCAAGGTGAAAAACACTCTAGTAAATTCTCTATTTTTTGCCTTTTTATTAAGCCAACAAATGTGTAAGATCATTTTACAGTACGTATAAATTACTTTGATATTAATTACATCTGTTTTCAAGCCATCTTCACTAAGCTCAGAACACTGGGCTCCGAACAACACACTTTATACTGAGGTTATCGCATCATCTGACTTCATCAGTCCGACTTTAACTGCATTGAGTTTTTTCACTTCTGAGTGGAAACGGTTTAATTTGAATAAAAATAAATATATGCCTCAACGAGTATATTCTACAGATCGTAGTAATTTCCCAAGTGACTAATAAGGTTTATACTTCTACGAACACTATTAAGCCTAATCTTCTTGAAATAAAAACTTAAAAAGTTGATTAACAAGTAAAACTGTTTTTTCATTGAATGAGCACCACTGAAGTAACCAGTCAAAATCCATTATTAAATAATATGTGTTTTACATCCATACAAGTCTAATTCAATCATTCAATATTAAGTTTTTGAAGAACTCTTGAGTTCAACCTCAGATACTCATCAATATACAGTATAATGTGCTTATGAAACTGCTCACCTGCGGTAGTGCTCGCTGTTGTAGCTGAGCTTTCGGTGGAGGTGTCATTGTTCCACATCTCAAACTGCTGGGTTGTAGCGGCTGTGGAGCTGGAGAAAGGTACTGTAATTCCTGTGGACGTTTCTGTACTCAACGTCGAATTTACTGAGGCTGGGACAACGGATACAGTGTCACCTGAGGTTGATGTAGTTTGAAGGGTTGTTTCTGAAACGCTGGCGGCTCCGTCTGATATCGTTGTTGCTGAGCTCTCAGTTGCTGCAGCCGATGTGGTCGTTATTGCATGTGTTGTATCAACGGTAGAAGCTTCTGTTGTTGTAGATACAGATGTGCTCGTAGCGTCAACAGTGGTCGTTTCTAGGATATCTGTTGTACTTTGTGTTTCTGTTATTTCAACAGTTGTTTCCGTTGCCCCTGTTGTAGTAGTACTGAAATATGTAGTTGAAGCGTCAGTGGCAGATGTGGTCACCGGAGCTTCAGTAGAAGTGGAAGCAGGAGTTGACTCGCTGGCTGCACTCGTGGTCGTTATGGTACTAGAAGCAATTTCTGAGCAGGACTTGTCGCGTAGGTCCATCACATTCTCTGAAAGTGGAAATATAATGAAGGTTAAGAAATATTTTGTTCTGTGCATTACCTTCCATTCTCTTCATAATTTCTTAAATCGTTGTCACATTTTCGTAAAACTACTTTTCTCACACACTCTTATAGTGAACGAAAGCGCAAATATTCGGGAAAAGTCGGTCTCATTAGAAGTTAAACATTTCTCAAAATATTCTCTGTGAACCATTTCAGTGAGCACTATGCTGCCCATAAAATTCGTACTGCAGAATTCGTTACAACTGAAATAATGTGGTCATACAGGGTGGAGCAAAACGGATAGACTTTTTTAAAAGACTAAAACAAGTTTTCCATCTATCAATTCACATACTAAATTACATTGTTTAGCATACACACCAAATCATGTGAAAATTACTTCCATGCACAGTACTAAATTATATTTGGTTTGATATTGTTTGATCTCATAACGAAAAAAGACAATATTCGGACCTCCCTACATCATCTTCTTTATGTATACTCCGCTGTATTAGGAAGCCCTCATTTGAACTAATTTCTGATGGACATTCAACTGATTTTGAGGACTGTAATATCTCGCGTGAGAAGACTATGATAGCTGTGCAGCTGTGGTCCGGTTATGTCTGTGTACTGCTCTTCAAGTGGACAAGTGTTCGGGATTGATAAGAAAAACGTGACTTACTGCAGCAGTTATTCACGAGTGTTACGACACTATATTATCAGGTGTAAAACTTCTGTCGTCCGTGGTACAGCGCAGAGGTTGTTGCATAATTCCCGTAATAGCTTAAATATTTTATCACCTGGGATGGTGTAGAAGTTGTTGAAGTACACACCACCGCAGCTGAGACACTCGTAGCCCGCACATTCCCTGTCGCATTTTCCAGGTGAGATGTATTGGTCGTCGATCATTTCGTTGCCGCACCAGCACTCATGTCTGTCAGACGTATGAATTTCAAACATTTAGATTTCCTCAATTTTCTCTTAGGTGTTGCTCACTTGCACTGAATTGTCAGTAATTATGACTACAGGAAACCGGGTCCCTCATTCCACTACAAAGTCGCCTTTGTTATAGGAAATAGCTCTTACTCGCCTTCTTTTGAAACGTCCATGGATAGTTCTTACGAGATTGCAGGTGCTTAGCAAACTTTCCGTGAAGACGAGCGTAAAGAATGAGAATATATTTTCACCATTTTATTGCCCATCATATTTATGGACTACCTGTAGGACCATGTCCTTACTCGTTAGTTGGAAAACAGGGGATTCGAGCGGAGACTTGCTTCTACTCCGCTTCTTCAGTTTTGCTTCAACATACGGCGTTTTTTTAAAAAAGCCTCCTTACTGTTACATTACTTTGTACCCAGCTGCGGAATTGTTGCCTATGCTTATTTGCTATCGCATTTGAAATCCGTAGAAAGAAATCTTGTCACCTTATTTTAGAAATTCTTGATCGTTGCCTAGTTCTAACAATTTTTCGTTTATTTTTTCACAGCACTGTCAAACTTCAGTTTTAGTCTTGTTTGGTCTTTGCAAGGAAGAAGCTCTAAAATAACAGGAAATATACCGCATCGCTATCGATTCATCGTCTCCTTGCGATTATTGAAATATAATAGATGTACTCGCGGTTCTTCATTGTTTTTTTAACAGCCTTTGTATTTACGAGTGGGTGCATGTCTGTAGTTTGCATCTCAAAACCGTCGAGGTAAAACATGCACATATTCTCGACTTATTTACGAGAATTAGGAACTCCTAAGGAGTGTCCATCTTCTGAGGTAGAAGGTTGAACACCTGCTCATTTTTTTTGACACTCGCAACATACATTAATGTGATTCTCCAATTAAAAATTTAAAGTGAAACTAAACAAACACTCCAGCTCTCCAAGTGTACGTGCACACAAAATTAACGGCTACCAACATTGCAGAGTGAATTAGAAGAGCAAGTCTAAAAGTACCCACAAAATTCACCCGTAGTCTGGGCCTGAGTAGAGGTACCCCGCTTGGTGGCAGCGCTGCATGCAAAGAATGGGCGAGTTGGGCCTGAGATCAGCGCTGTAGACAAAGAAGCGGTTTGCTCCTATCAATTTATTCTCAAAGCAAGTCCCATCCTGGAGGACCCCCAGACCCGACGGCAGAAGCAGCGCCAGCGAGAACACTTGCACCGCAAAACCTGAGTTAAAAAGGAAGAAACGTTGATTTTATGGGCCGTTGCTCCAGCGTCGGGGAGCTAACTATGAAAGACCCTACCAAGGCTGGAATTGTTCTCAGGACTGACGCAGGAACACAGACCGCACAACGTTTGACGTGGGTGAGGAAAGTGCCGGCTCCGCTTTGAGTGACGTCTGAAACGAGAGCTTCATCAAACAACATCTGAAATAATGTGCACACTTGTGAAAACTTTCTAGACATCTTGGCTTTTGAAATCATCATTTTTTTGTATTGTCGAGGACTTAGGAGATTATTATACATGCTGTGTTATTGATAATCCTTTTCGAGATGCAAGTTAACACTTTACAGCCTGATGTGACTTCTTAGTCACACGTTTGTTTAACTTTCACGTTACTTTAGCATTACTTTGACTGGCTTAAATTTACGTTTCAACATTTGGTAATGAAAGTTATGCGTAAGGCATCTGCCACAGTTTTTCGTCATGTTTGTCCTATTCAAACGTTGATTCAAACAAGCGTATTTCGAAACGAAGAAAAAGGTTTACTGCGAGAAACAAATTCGAGCAGTAAAAGATTGAGTATTTTACTTCTGCCTAAACACACCGCTATGTTATGTGAAATTAATCGACAATGTATACGAGTATTTCAATGAATTGTTTTGAGTGTGACCATGTCAGCAAAAAGGGTGACCGAACTCTGAGTGAATAAAAACTTCTGATAAAAAAATGAAATTCAGGAAGTAAGGGTTAAACGGAGGAATTTTCTTTTCAATTGCCTCTTTTTTTTAAGCAGTTTCTAACAAAGTGGGGCTTCACTGGTTCTTTTGTAAATTTATAACTGATATCAGCTCCATTCCTCTTATTTTTTAACTAGTGTGTTTCATTTTGAGTTTCAGCTATATACAGCTTGTAATTTTTTATCAATTGAGGTTTTGTTACGTTTTAAACGTTTATGACCTGGGCTGACATTTTAAGCCTGTTTGAGTCAAATTACTCAAGCCTGTTAAATTGTTAAGCCTGTTAAATTGTTAAGCCTGTTAAATTGATAGCGACAATTACTGAGCGTGCAGACTGTTACAGTGCCCTAAATATAATGAACACATATGCTGAAAAACTCATCTGTGAAGATCGGCTAACCAGGGATACGCCCTCAGAAAAACTTCGCCATAACATGTGAACAAGTGGATAGAATTTCATCAATTCCGCGTAATTCAGTTGTATATCTGTTGAAGCGCAGACTACTGATATATTCCTGGCTCCATGTTTCTTAATCTTATTCCATCCAAATTACGCATTATGTGTCAATATTTTAAGTCATTGTTACTGCAAACGTTTGCCAAACCTGATCAACTTTCTATTCGTACATACGAGAACGCTCCACAGTTCAATTTTTGTCTTCAAGGACCTTGAAAGCGTAAAAATCCATTTCCACAAATGACAATAGCAGCACGCACTTGAAACTGTTTCACTAGACAGTACATTATGTACAAGACGCAAGGCCCACCATTTTTCTGGCTCCCGAAATACAGTATTACAATGAATAAAAGAGGATGGAGCTGAAATTTGCGTTTTACGACCTCGGAAACTGCGCGTGACTGCAGTTTAGCTGTTGGACTCTCACATGATTCCCACTCGCAGTTTATGTTCAGCTTTTCTTACTCCCAGCACTGGCAATTCTAATTGAAATTCATAAGTCATTGTATGTACAGTGCATGTTTGAAACGCCAGTACAAAATTAACCATGAAGCCGGAAGAAGTAACTCACCCATTGCTCGCGTGCAGGGCTGGTCGCT
Source organism: Orchestia grillus (assembly GCA_014899125.1). Lineage (NCBI taxonomy): Eukaryota > Metazoa > Arthropoda > Malacostraca > Amphipoda > Talitridae > Orchestia > Orchestia grillus. Next base: position 5,889 of record VOMN01129870.1, on the reverse strand, counting down.
GAGCATGAATGAGCTCTTGCAAGTTAATGCAAAAATTAGTAACACTTTTTGGAATTTTTTATGGCTTATTTGGATTTTCTACTCTTGCTATTAAAATTATCGGTAAAACGTAGAAAAAACTGGTAAATATTTTTTAGAAATGAAAAATAATGTGATCCAATGAGAGGATCATTTCGTAACCGCCAAGAACTCTAAACATAGGAATTTCCTAGAACTCGTTTAAATAATTTTTCTGAGAACTTTATAGCTTCATATACTAGTAAAGCTCTGGCTTTCACGCCCACTGACTCTTTCTTAATGGCCAAGCATTCCTTAATGTCTGCCTCTTATACATCTGAAGCACTCAAAGAAAATCAATATGCTGTAGAGGCAGCCGCACTGTTGAGAGATTGGCCTTTTTCTTTTTGAAGGAAACCAATGTTAAAATATCTGGGCAAAATGAACGAAGGTTACACTGACGCTGTAAATCAAGGAGTTAATGAGATCAGGACACGAAAAGGAAAAAATCGATGAGCTCACGGAACTAAGCAAGTGTGAGTCCAGCTCTACTGAAAAAGTAAAAATGCATGCTGAAACTTTTACGAAAGTGTGATGAATTCATCCAAAGTAAGATGGGTTAGCTCACTTGGTTAAAAATAATTCTTTTGTTATAGCAATGGTATCAAATTATGGAAAACGGAGCCAGAAGGCTAAGCTATGTGTTAAGAAGGGCGTGTATTCAAGAACATGTATAGTAGTTACCCCTTCCTCTAGGATTGGCTAGAGACTAAGAGTACTCAGCTGTTAACAAGAATATGAACAGCAGAAATAATGCATTCCCCCTTGGTGACAGTTCAGGACACACAAGAAAGACAGCAAATATTCAAATACTCGGCTCAGGTTAGCAATCTCGCTTATTTTTCCTTTTTGTACATAGTTGTTACGCCTTCTGCAACTGTGATTCTCCTTCTTAATTAGTTTTGGTTTCACTGGATCAGTTCTACATGTCCGGGTCAGTTATACTCTTGCCTGGCCAGTTCTATTCTTACCAGGTCACTTCTACTTTTACCCTGCCAGTTCTACTCTTTTCTGTTCCGCCCAACCACTGTTGGGTCAGTACCAATTATTTTAGCTCAGTATTATCCCTCTCGAGTCAGTGTTGCTCATTTTATCTCTGTATTATTCCTCTCGAGTCAGTGTTGCTCATTTTAGATCAGTATTATCCCTCTCGGGTCAGTGTTACTCATTTAGCTCAGTATTATCCCTCTCGGGTCAGTGTTACTCATTTTAGCTCAGTATTATCCCTCTCGGGTCAGTGCTACTCATTTAGCTCAGTATTATCCCTCTCGGATCAGTGCTACTCTTTTTAGCTTAGCATTATCCTTCTCGGGTCAGTGTTACTCATTTTAACTCAGTATTATCCCTCTTGGGTCAGTGTTACTCATTTTAGCTCAGTATTATCCCTCTCGTAAATGATTGATGGCATTGTTCAAGTGGTTAAGAATTTTCTTCTAGGAACTCTAGTACAAGTTGTTCCTTCCGATGCTGTGCCTTTATGCAGTGCTCTGAACTTTTAATTGGGTTATCATTACGTCACTACTTCTTCAGTGATGTGTCGCATCTTGATGTTGTGAAAGAAATAAAATTTTCTGTGGCAATTGAATATCAAGAGTATGCTGACTTGTAGTTTTAAATATGGGTTTATTTTAATACAACAGTAGAATATATTTGCTCTTTAATTTAAATACATGGGTTCGAGTGCCGCGCGTTGTGAACTCCGCTCGGTGAATATTTACTTTACAGTGGCCAACTGCACAAAACGTCCTATTTATTGGGCCACCTTTATTTTGATGTCACTTGTTAGGAATTTGCACCGAAACGAATGCGTTATAATGAAAAAAACTTTCTATGCAGTTGGCCACCGTAAAGTAAATATTAATCCTCCGCTCTAGTGCATTCCGAATGAGAACGTAAATGCCCTCACGCAGTAAGATTCCACGTTCACAACATTCCACGGAGCCAGTCGTATTTTCGTAGCAGGTAACCGCCACTGCGGTTACTTTGCTCTCTATTCTGTGGTCAGGCGGGAAGTCAGTCCCTTGACTTCCGACCTGATTTCAAAATGGACAGTAAAGTTAGCATTCGATGCCCATATTTGGATGCCTTCAGACACTGTCTTCAGACACTGGCTGATCGTGTGAAGGGCACTTCATAGAAGCTTGAGCTTCAGACACGAGTTGTGAGGCCGATTGGCTCGAAAGAAAAAAAAAACTCTTTGAGGGGTCAGCCTCTATGGATGGTAGATCTATTATACTTAACGAGAATAAATTAACATATCTGTCAGAGTAGAATGTTTCTGTAGCCGATTCCTAAAACGAGGGCAGGACTCCCTATTGATACGAGCAGCAAAAGGGCGTTTACAGCTCGCAGATGTAACGGACCATTAAACATCGCTAAAAGTGTTCTAGCAGACTTACATCCAACCAGTTTGAGAGCTAGAAATTCGGAGTAGATAAATTCCACCACGGTCGTCTAAACAGCTGCTTTAAATACTCGATGTGACGGCATCACACCTCAACCCAGGGGTTGTGTAAACACAACATTGACATATTTAATACTCAGCTGAGAAGTACTAAGTTTCAAACTGGATTTTATCTTACAAACACACGCTCGTGTACATGAGACCTGCATAACACCTTGCGCATGAGCCAAAAAAAACGTTCTATAGAAATTTTCCAATCGTAAGTTCTCCGTACTGCATGAAGCTTGCAAGGAGGACGAGTATTAACCTCTTAGCGAATTACCCCGAGAATTACCTTAGCCCCATAACAAACTACCCTGAAAAGTCCGGCGGTGCATTCACACGGTCTGTTTAACCGACACTTATCGTGTGAATGCAACAACCACGGCCAAGAGATATCTCCGGGTTGTTCGTTAAGAGATTAATCGAGAGCAATATTTTAGTAAACGGATTCGAGTGGTAAAAAATAGAGGTGGAAGTCCATAGTTGCACCTCATCTAGGTGTCATGTAGTAGGGGTGTGGCAGGCCCTGGGCCCCATAAGGGTAGAAGGACTGGCCCCCTTGGACCCCGGGGGGGCCTTGGCTGCCGGGGCCGGTACCCCCGCTGGCCCCCAGCATGTGGTTCTGCAAAACAAAAAATTTAGTAAGTTTTTCAAACGTCTCAGGGTCTTGTATCTTCACAAAGAGAATTTGTGTGATTCTTGGCAAAGGAGTGATACATACGTCTAAACGTGTTCAACCGAGAGTCATGTTTGCTTTATTGTCACATCTTCTACCGCCTGACACCTTCACAAAATTGGTAGAGTCCATCACTGACAGTCAGCACCAAGAAGGCCGTCATGGCTGGACGAAGTTATGTCTGCGCGCAGGCCGCATGGATAGAGTCAGAGTCAAGAAATGAGTGAGGAAGAGTCAAGAAATGATGAGTCAAGAAGTCAGTACCTGAAAGAAGTCCTGACTGAAGGCAGGTCTCATGACGGCTGTCACAGTAAAGACAGTACCTGGAGGAAGTCCGAACTGAGTACAGGCTGTATGATGACAGTCAGAGTCAAGAAGTGAGTACCTGAAAGAAGTCCTGACTGAAGGCAGGTCTCATGATGGCAGCACTCATGTTGGCCGAGTCGGGGGAGTCCCTGAAGAAGGGCGAGGTCGGGGCGGAGGCTGAGAAGCAGGGCGGGTGGAAGGTGTTGGTCGTGGGGTTCCTGTCCGAGCGACGGCGTGGTACATTACTCAGTACTCATATATTTAGACTCCACTAATGTCTACTACTCGAAGATTTCCATGTTGAGGTTTAACTCTAAACAAATGGGGTGCTCGAGTCTATGGACGCCACCAAAGTTGATTTCAAAACCCTCATGTTATGAATGAAATCTTAAGAAATATGTTGGATGAACACCACTCGATCGCGACAATGTCTTCAGCGCCACGGATAAATATGTTTTTATAATTTGAATAAAACTTTCAGGCGAGATTATGAAGGAGACCTTAAGTGGTTTAACTCTGACTACAAGGCTAACAAATTTAAGGAGCAATTTTCCACGTGCGAGCACAACGTTAAAAGGTCTTCATGCTTATCTTTGCCAAACTTATGGAATTATACATGTGGCTGATTTTCCTTGTTCTGATCTCCTGTCTAGACGAAAGGTAGAAAAATAAATCAATGGGGCAGTTGAATTTTAAATTCCGAATCCGTAGGTTGAAGGAACTTTTGAACTTGAAATTAATTCACAAAGAGCTAGACCCTAAATTCTCAAATTCAAACTCAAAGTTTTGACTCATAAATGGGTCGAAACGACATCGACTGCTATGATCTTCGTGTGCTCTTTTGTTACTGGAGCCTTGGTTCACATTATTGTTGAAAAAATTAACTGTGTGGTTTGTGAATTAGTGTGAGCGTGTTGTGCCTGCTGGGTTGCAGACGCTACACGTTGGCTTGGGTGCGTTCTGTGTTTTTGAGTTGTGAGTGTGAATTGTATGTGAATTGTATGTGCGAATTGAGAAGTGTCGCACGTGCGTGTTGTGTGTATTTAGCTGTATGTGAAGGTGTAGTGTGTGTCTGTTTGTTGAAGTGCAGGTGCGTGTAAAGTATGGACAATACCTACAAACTATACCTACGCGTCGAGTGTAGGTATAGTTTGTGCAAAGTGTTTTGTGTGTGTGTGTGAGTTGGCTGAACCATTGACGTTTTAGGAATACAAACAGAGAATCGGAATGACCCAATAATCTCAAAGCTAATGCGGTATAATGGTGACGTGCCAAAGCTAATGCAGTATAATGGTGACGTGCCAAAGCTAATGCAGTATAATGGTGACACATGGCAGTTTGAAAGACTATAAAGCCAGGATCTTTTGTTGACGTGTAAAGCATTCCACGTAGTTCAAACCTGAATGTTAATATACAGAAATAAAAAATAAAAAATTTATAGTTAACCGCTCAGATTTTGGAAGTTTTCATGATAAAAAAAAAAAAAGATAACGTATGCAATACGATACCCCAAGTCGTGGAATTTGAAAAATATCATAGGTCTAAATTTTGATGTTTTATAATTCGAAGAAGTTAATTCAAACAGGATGTAGCCCGACAGATAATAATTCGAGTTCTAACAATGATAGTTAAAAAAATGAACTTATAAAAAAAACGAAAGTTGAACAGACAACATGAATATGCATTCAATGCATATTCAATATATGAATATGTCACTGCGGCACGACTACCAAACAAACATTTTGTCTTTTTACTAACTACAGAATTTTTCTGAAATCCATACTGTACAATAACACGCCTAGATTAGACATATTTTTGTGCGTAACTGTCGATTTAAACGCCAAAGGAATTAGATACGAAAAAAATCCCGGGTCTAGATTCTCGGGCAAGTATTCCTAATCAGCTTGATTATGTCAGAGAAGCTTGGCAGTCCGTTTCAGTGATACAGAAAATTACCCTATTTCACGGGAGATTTACCGCAATGTTTGACGGCACGGGGACGCTAGTAATTCACAAATCTGTAGCACTCAAACGTCACTACGAGTTACTGAAATGAAACGAGACAATATTTAGGTGGGACACGACGGGACACACCGGCCATTCCCTGCTACAGTCTCAGTAACTACAGAAGGAGACACGCACCCAGCGAGGAGGTGGTGATGGTGGTGGTGCTGGTGGGCCCGCGCTGACTCCTCCAGTCCAGAGTGGTGACCCAAGACGTGGCTCAGCTGAGTGGGGTTGGTTGGTGAGAACAGCGCGCTGTTCGCAGAGCTGTTCCTCGAGCTGCAGTCGCTTTTGTAGGAACAGTCAGGGCGTGAGGGGTGAGAGGTGCTGCTGCTTGGCGCGTTAGAGGCCCCTCTGGTAGCTGAGCAGGCGCTACTGACGGAGGCGTGGTGGTGTGTCG
>VOMN01129869.1:0-10948 GCA_014899125.1 Orchestia grillus | reverse complement strand
AGGCCAGTCCCCCTGGGGAGGCCAGTCCCCCTGGGGAGGCCAGCCTCCCTAGCATATGATACACCTGACTAACCCTTTTGGCTCGGGCCAATCCTAAGCCCCTGAGGGTTCAACGCTGGAATTTGCTGCAAAGAAAATACATAAAAAACTTTTACGGAAGCACCCAAACTTTAAAAGGGGCTCCAAATTTCACGCGCGTGCCATGACGTTCAAGACCACTTTGAATACGACTGGACAGGCATTTTGTGTTCCACAAACGTGGCACTGAGCGACAGAAAAAGTCCATGTGTCTCGCAGTATAGGCAGCATCAAAAATAAAAATAAAATATTTACATCAGAGAGTCGTCACGGGATTTTCTGACGTACGCCTTTACCTTTCGCTACCACCGAACATTCGTATCTTCGAATATAATTGGCTGCAAAAAATTTTTGTGTCGGTGTATGTCTAATAACACATCAGAAAATACAAAAAACTAAGGATTAGGTGAGAGACCAGATCAAAAAAACAATTTAGGATGAATTATCTTCACATTGGCTTTTCACGACGGGACCATTTACCTCAATGGCTTCAAATGAAATACTTTTGAAAGTATTATCATCCCAATGGCAACAAATGAATAGTTTAATTTTAGGCTTAATTAAAAATTTTCCATTATCTAAGTACGTACTCGTGACTTATCGTTGGCGCAGTGCTTGGAAGAATCTCTTCAGTTAACGACTTTCTCTGAAGCTGCGCTCCCGGAGCTTTAAATTTTGGTGCCCTTTAATATGAGGACGAGTCTGTAGGTCTACACAGCTAGCCAACGAAAGAGATTTTTTTCCTAAAGGAATTTTCAACACCGGCAACAAGGAGCTTAACACGCCTTGGTCTTCTATCTTCATGACGGTGTGAAAAGGTCCGAGGTTTTCTCGTCTTTAATAGAAAAGGCTCGTAGAAAGATGGTGACAAGTTGGAACGGATGAAAGGGGACAAATGAACGTCGGCTTGGGCCGCTGGTAGAGAGGTTAATTTACACATAACATAGCATCTTCGACGGAGAGGCCAACTAGGCCCTCCGCCTCAGCTTGAGATCTCTCAGCTCTCTGCTCCGACTCAGATGCTTTCTCGATAAACTTGGCTGCAGCATACCATAATTAATCACACGCTGAAATAGTCTCAGTAAAGTTAAAGTCGGGTTCCAATGGACTGTCAATCCGAGACTGCATACTTAGCTCGAATTATGCACCAGAGCGCCTGGACACTTGGCCCAACGAGACCTTCGCTCGAGCTTCGTCTGTCTGGGCGTTCAGAGAAAGCTTTCAGTCTGGGATAGATGCTTGGCGCGGCAATATGAAATTACACCTACTTTGGAAAAAGGAATAGCTTAGGGATAGACTGAGGTATTTGAACTTTCTTGAAGGATGTAAATTACTCTCCTAACTACTTCTTTAATGAGAACCTTTGCCTCTGCCAGTGCGGCTGTCATATTGAGCAGACCTCAGGTGAGGAAAAAAGGATATTTCAATCACGCACCCGCATGCGAATGACATCTTATTAAGTGACACATAAAGAGCTCAGAACTACTTACTGTTCAGACGAACAAAATGAAACTCGCTCTGCATACTCGCAGCCTGCGTCTCCGACTCAATTCCCAGCGACAAATTGCATCTGAAGCTCCCATCCTGCCCACTAGCCCCCTTCCCTCCACCCGCCCCTTCTAGGCCCCTCCATCCCATACTCCCACCTCTGCTCCCTACACCTGTTCTGTTACTCCCACCCTAACTCCCGCACAGCTGTCGCGGCGCCGTCATCAGGCCGGTGTGCCTTACCTCCAGTGGGCCCTTTAATTTGCCTCCGGAGTGGGTCATATATGGTACACGCGATCATCCAACCTAATGTAACCAAAGCACTATCATGTATAAATGCAAATTTTCAAGTTTTCATCAAATTCGGGTTCATCAATCGAAGAACCTAGTTCTGATTAGAAAGAAAATTGATAGGGTAACCAAATTTGTGAAACCAAAATCCTTCATTTTTAAATTCACAGCAGAGATATTTGTCGGCACGTAATTTTACTTGCGTAGAGAACCGCAGTCAAAGTGTTAAACTGTAACTCGATGTATTTCACGAGTAACTGGAACTGGGCAAAAGCTAAAAGGAGCTTAGCAGGGCTGCTGGATGTAGTAGAAACTAAATATTTTTCTAATCTGACAGTGTAGCAGAAACTATGAAAGCAACTTCACTGAGCCAGCGCATAAACATTCACATGAACGCGTGTTTAGCCAGTTCTCAAAATAGAGCTTTCTTTCGTCGCAGAACTTCGATTCTAACTGAGACTCAAACTTGAACAGCGACCGCTCTGAAATGATGTATTCCGAGTTCCACCCAGGCATGTGGACAACCCACTTCAAAAATACGCCTATCGTTGAGCCGTGTGTTGTGTCGGCGTAGAACGGATACCAAGGCATCTTTAGACCGCTGCAGTTCCAAAGCTGGGGTACCAGCTGGTGAGGTGTAACCGATGGTGAAGTTACCAGTTAATTAATAAGGAAGGGGCTCATATTTAAGCAACTGACTAGGAGAATATTCTGCATTTTCGCATGGGGTATGCTGACCAGTGTAACATGTATTCAGGTGAGTAGGTGTTGTACCCACGAGGGTCATGTGCGGTGTCCGTTGATGAAAGGTTCAGCTAGAATTTGCAGAAAGTATATCTTACAGAGAGACGCTTGGACCGTTAGAAAAGTAGGTACTCCAAAGCCCAAACAACCCTGCAACAGCCATTTACGACTCATTTTCCGTAAAACCTACATCCGCACTGATCTTCGGGATGAAATTACGAAAAAGCTCAGTCAAAAGTATCACGTCCCTCGCCCTTTTCAACCCCAAGCCCAGGAAGCCTCTCCTCCTCCTCATCCCCCCCGGAGTGGGGATCCCTGTAGGATCAGCAATGCCCCCCTCGAATTTAGCGTCGTCCGAGACGGAATAGAATTGGTTCTTGAATTGCTCGCTGCACGGCGGCGTGGACTCCAGACGAACTCGGTGTAGTCCCCAGGGCGAATTTCCATTGCAAAGAAATAGATAACGATCCACTCGAGCATTTCAATAAATAAATGGCCTTTCCGAATGCAAAACAAACTGGGACCCGGGCGGACTGTTCAGAAAAATGAGCCCGGGAAATTCAGGAAAATGGTAAACAGCGCAGCGATTTGCGAGTCGAGCTTCAAGAAGCATAACACCAACCTCATGGCGCGCTGTGCCAGGTGCACGTGTTCTCCAAATCTGATAACCCGACTGTGAATGTTTTTTTTCGCACCGTGATTGATTTGGTCAAAATCAAATCGTTCAGCATTGAGCAGGAGTTCACACAGCAAAATTTAGGCTAGTTTCTAGAGGAGCTGCTTAAGTGTTCTCAGGAGCAAAAGCATTCGCGTTCTCCCACGTACGCGTACGCCCCGTGGGGCAGCGTGCTTGAGTTGGAGCGAAGCAACCCCACGCAGCAAGATGCTAAAAAGAAGGAGTGAATTCAGGTGCTCAATCTGCACTGCTTGTATTTCTGTGTTTTTAAATTAGAAGGAGTGGTAAAGTAGGTTACTGTTGGAATAAAACAAATGCGAAAATAAAGGATATATCGGTTGGAGAGAACTTTATGTATACATGCTCTCCCAGTAGAAATAATGCCTCACCTTGAACGGAGTTTCCATAAATATGTACAAAGTGCCGCAAAAAAACTGCCACTGAAGTCAAATCGGTCATTAAATCTTCACTACACATCTTAGAATTTGTATTCAATGGTTATATATCACGAACGATATCGTATTTAATAGTCACTCAAGTACAAGATACTTAAAAAGATATTTAAAATCGTATGACACGTGAAAACACTTTACGATTTCAATGGTGCGATAACACACTTGCGCTACCCCGTAATTTCACTGTCACACTTCCAACACCGGCGGCAGCAGATTGTGCTCTACCAACGCCCCACAACACAGCACGGTAGAAACTATTATAGCTCTAAGCTACAGCCTCCAGATGAATCTAAATCTTTCAAAAATGAATATTTTGACCGCTAGCGTTGGCGAAATTCAATTTCTATCATTTTTTAGCAACAATTAACACGTTGGCAGCGATTTCTCCATACAGGTAAAATTTAACGTCAACAAATATCTCCGTTGTGAATGTAAAAATTAAGGATTTTGTTTTCACAAATTTGGTTATCCAATTCATTTTCCTTCTAATCTAAACTAACTTATTCGCGTAATGAACGCAAATTTCATGAACACTTAAAAATTTGTATTCCTGTGTTAGCCTTTCGGTTACGTTAGGTTAGATGATCGAGTGCACCACATGTGGCGCCGGTCGTGCTCAAACTGTTAAATGCCACAATTTTTGTTCATCAGATGTAAAGAACGTTCGAGTATGTTAAAAGTACACCAGGCCTGAGAAAGAAGCAACTGCATTCAATGAATAATTTGCTGTGAAATTCTTCGGGCTGAGCATGTTGGCAATGAAAAATGGTAGAATTTCAAATTTAGTGCCGCAAATTTCCTACTAATTCACTTGCCCCTCAATAAAGATATATATGAAAGGTTCAGAATTTCATTATGAAAGGATGAACTCCTTGCCGACCTTCTCTAAATTTGCGTGTGGATAAATCAGGCCATATTAACAGAAAGTTTTTCTGTTGTGAGATGCGCAGAGCTTCTCAGGTACGTATTTCTATGGGTAACATAAATTTCATAGCTAGCATACAAGGCCCTGACAAAATACATTTTAAAACAAAATATCAATAAGATTACGAATAGTAATGACAACAGTAATTGCGATAATACTAACATTACAGTGCACTAAACGCCAACAAGAACTGAGAGCCCAAACATTAATCCAAAATTCTGCTTTGGTGTCGCTCAATAGGATCCAAGAGGCTCTCGGAACTGGCTGGGAGTCAGGAAACTGTGAAATGACTTGCTGTTCCTATTTATTGCCATGCAGAAGTTCTGCATTAGCTCATACCCAAGCTCATCTTCTTACTTGAATTCATTCGTGAGACTTGGAATGTGAAACTTCTATCACTGACGTTTGAAATGTTACAAATTATCAGCATGCTATTCAGTACGTTGTGACTCATCGAATTACGCTCAATGTTAGTAAGGGCAATTTTCTATCATGTTGCACTAGGTGTGTGAGGCATTTTAGCATTCGTATTCCAATGGCTCCCTCTTCAGCATCGCCCTCCTGCAGTGCTGCATGCGTCTCAAGAGGGTGTAATCATCGCCAGATATATTCCTTGTTCATAGAATTATTTTCAATAAGTGAGCCCATAAATCCTAAGACATTTCTATCAGTAGTTAATTGCATGCCTTTATATCCTCAATGAATAGGCAGCCTCTTCTCATCAATCAGTGCTCGCAGAAATATGAGCCCCTTGCCTTGGGCTCAATTGCTGAAATATGAGCCCTTGCCTTGGGCTCAATGGCTGAAATATGAGCCATTTGGCTAGGGTTCAATTGCTTAAATATGAGCCCCTTGCCTTGGGTGCAATGGCTGAAATATGAGCCCTTTGGCTAGGGTTCAATTGCTGAAATATGAGCCCCTTGCCTTGGGCTCAATTGCTGAAATATGAGCCCTTTGGCTAGGACTCAAACGGTAAAATATCTTTCTGTTGGTGTCGATGTCGACGGCAAAATGAAGGCATAGAAAGTGTTGGTACGGGAATGTATACGTATTGTAGTCCGTTTCGCACAAGTTCATGCTAGAACAAATAAGATAAAAATATAAAAAGATTACCAGGACATGAATGCAGAGTTAGCAGCAGATCAAATATAATATTTTAAATGCGGACGCCAACCAAAGAAACGCGGTAAGGAAAGTCCCAATGAAGCTTTTTATCTATCTGACGTGTTCCGAATTGTAAAAATGTCTTTAAAAACTGTTTCTAACTTTATAACGAACAAGTTATTTTTGTAGTAAGACTGCGTTCAGCTTTGTTCGCAAATCTAGCAGGAGCGTTACGAAACTGGCGGCCCAAACAGTACCACTGGCTCTTACAGTTGTAAAGCTAGCTTCTTATTTTCGCGATAGATTACCACTGAGTTTCCACCCAGTTTCTCCCAACGTGGGGGCATTATTGCCACACACAGCCCACTTACTTATAACTTCCTCAAAGGAAGCCCACGCCTGCGATGACAGCGACCTGTCCTCAGCATTGTTGGTGTCGTCCTTATTCCGAAGGCACTGCCCCGTAAAGTCCCGCTTCCCATGCAGGAACAAAAGTCCCGCTTCCCATGCAGGAACAAAAGTCACGCTTCCCATGCAGGAACAATTGGTGGTCGGACGATGCCAGAATTGAGGTGTAGGGAGGATGATCGAACTGCTGCCCTACAAATCCCTCAATTCACCTACGAGTGACACCAGCAACACGAGGCGGAGCGTTGTCGTGAAGCAAAACTTTTCCTTGGCTGAGCATTCCTCTCCATCTGTTTTGAATGGGGTCCTGAAATTCTTCCAAGTCTCGATTTTGTAGAGTTGAGCAGCATTGACGGATTTACTTCTAGGACCATACTCATGGTCCCTTTCTTTTTGCAAAAATACGATGCATAGGATTTTTCGGAATGTCATGGATGTTTTGAATTTGTTGCGCTTTGGGGTATCCTGTACGCGTTCCCTCCATCGACTGCTTACATGATGTGACAAATCCAGGTTTCATCGCCAGTCACCGTTTGATTTGAGAATGCCTTCCTATCGCCACCTTGCCGAGCAAGAAAATCCAAAGCACTGCCAAGTTTAAGTGTAGTAGATTATGCCTCCGAGTCCCAAGTCTAAGCTTAGGTTGTAATACATAGAGAAAGATGCCTCAGTCTAAGCTTAGTTTTAACTTGATACGTTAGTCAGGCTGTGACTAAGATGGGACCCTCGGCTTAGTTTTAACTTGGTACGCTAGTCAGGCTGTGACTAAGATGGGACCCTCGGCTTAGTTTTAATTGGGTACGTTAATCAGGCTGCACCTAAGATGGGACCCTCAGCTTAGTGTTTACTTGGTACGGTAAGCCTCCCACGTTATAAACAAATTTGAAAAACGCTTTATACACATTGGATTCAAAGGGTTGAGCATTCTCGGGACCCAACGAGAATTGGATGCAGAAGTTCGATAGCCTAAACGGTTGTAACGACTTCCGGCAAAACAGGTCTTGAAATCATGAAATTCATCATGAAGCATTGACATCGTACGCCATCTTTTACTTTGAATTATTTCATAAACTTGCTTTGCGAGACCGTCGTTGAGAAGGAAAGGTGGCCTGACCTCCCGATTGCTTATGCAGAACCATATTAAAAAATAGAACTTAATTTCCATGCTCCCGTTGTAGGAGCAACGGTCTCCTCCTTACGCCTTCATCGACCCAAAGAATATTATGGTCCCGTTTTCACAAGGATATTGCTAGTTTTTCAAACAATACTAAATGCAGTTTAATCACATGCATACATAAGATTGCTGCTGGTCTTTGTTTTAAGCTAGAGGCAGCCTAGGCGCAAAATATAATGCCGCAGTTATCGACGAAAAACACGTTTTTGAGCGGTGACAGCCAGCTCCATGTCTATAAGAGAGGTATTAATCAAGCTGTTGCTGAGTGTAGCCGATGACTTTATTAATACTTTAATGTTAGCTTCAGCCCACGAGTTACATTTCGCAGTCATTTTCCTTATATTTGCATGCGACATCCCCCACATTGAGCATGGGATTGACAATAAGGTCAGTTTTATCCACCGTATGCTCTGGGGCGCCAGACGTCTCCAAAAGGACTCGGTTAGGTCACCTCAGCAATTAACAGGCCTTCAGGACTTTGCCTACTGTGCTTCTTTCCAATTTCAGACTTCTTCGCAATTTTTCCTGTCACTGCTTACTCTTCATTATTGCATGCTGTTTCTATGCGCAGGAGACCCCGTGTAGCAACACACCTGGTGCATAGATTCCCCATTCTCTAAAGTCCATACTAAATAAACCCATCTCTTCCGGCGCGACACAGTCCGTGTAACTGAATAGCTGCAATCTATACCCGTACTACTGCAATCTATACCCATATACTGCAATCTGTACCCATATACTGCAATGCATACTGCAATCCACACCTAGATACAACCCGTACTATTGCAACCTGTACCCATATACTGCAATCTGTACTCGTACCACTATTAGCGGTGTGTTGACATCTTGGTCACAACATCCGCAGTCCTCCTCAAAGCAGGTGCTCGATTTACTGGGCACGTACGAGCGTCTGTAAGGACTCGTACACTGAAAAAAATATATAAATGAGCCTCTGGCAAAATACATTAAAGGACTTGACCGTCGGCAGACCGTGATTGATGACGTGAATGCTCGTCAGGGCTCGTGCTTGTGAATTGATGTGGAAACTCAAAAATAAAATTCTACGCAGAGCCCTTTAGTTTATTGCGAGTTTGTCCTTCAGGAAATTCTGAAAACGATACCATACCGCCGTTGTATCTTTCGATTCTTCGATGCACACATAGACTGGGTATACGCAATGTACGAGTATATACGAGTATAATTATTAGTGTGAATACATCATTTATGCATTTTAGCCGGTGCACAATAAAGAGAACCAGAGCCTAGTGTTTTGTCCAAGTTTACTCACACGTGGGTGAATGAATCTCGACAAAAAAAAAGAGTGCATCATAGATAATTTCACGAGCGCATCACAACATGCGAACCGTTGATTCAACGCCGGAGCAGACAAAGTGCTCACACAAGAATGTGTTCGAGCGTCTTTCAAGGATCACAATTGATGTTGCCCGTGCGCGATCATTTTTTAGGTCGAGCAAAGGTCGGATGTTGGACGGCCGGTCGTCCAACAAATGGTCCCCCTCGGGCCCCCGCTGTTGCTGATGGAGGGGGAGGGGGGTAAGAGGGGACCGTGTATGCACAGGAGGGGTAACGAAACTGGCGATGCGAGACGCACTTCTCTCTTCTGATACAAAACTTTATTCGAAGCGCTGCTCAGGCGTGGTCAGGGCACAGAGTGTCTTCGCGTACGTGTGTGTATTGGACACTCGTGACACTCATGGTGCCAGGCATGGTACCTGGCCCATGGTGCCACGCATGGTACCTGGCCTATGGTGCCACGCATGGTACCTGGCCCATGGTGCCACGCATGGTACCTGACGTCTGCGTAGGGCCGAGCGGCCAACGGGATACCGAAAGCGAAAGTTTGTGTTCCGTTTTTAAATTTCAACCAACGAGCCAAATAAATGGGCGTCTGGATCACTCGAATGGATAATTTGAAAGTGTTCTCTCTTACCTCGCAGGCAGAGTGCGACTTAAAGATTACGTTTTGTTTACCTTTGTCGAGTTAATGGAAAGAGACGTAAAATTCGAGGTCATTTTATCAGCCAAGAGCTCTCGAATCCAGCATTAGACTTAATCTGTACCGCTACTTCCCTAAGACTCTTCAGCACGTGCTCCTAATTAAACAACCATATACATGTATCAATTTATAGATGGTATTTGGCCTGTACATCATGTCTAGAATCCGTGATGCAAATGTTTATTGATCTTACGTTACAGCGCTTGTATCAAACTTTAACACTTTGACTCTGATTCTCCACACAGGTAAAATTACATGCCGACAAATATCTCTACTGTGAATTTAAGCATGACGGATTTTGGTTTCACAAATTTGGTTACTCTATTAATTTTCTTTCTAATCAGAACTAGCTTATTCGATTGATGAACACCAATTTGAAGGAAACTCGAAAATTTGTATTTATACATGATAGTGCTTTGGTTACAATAGGTTAGGTTAGATGATCGCGTGTACCATATATGACCCACTTCGGAGTCAACGTGTTAAATCAGGGGCGAGAAAGCGAAGGCACTGGCAGGGTCACATCACAAGAGCATAAGTATGAGCACAGATATGCGCAGGCGCACTCCAGGGCCTAGCTGGCTGATGACATCAGCACGGATTGGTCGAAATAGTCATGCTCAAATTCGTTTTTTTATGCTATTCCAGAACAGTTACGGCAAAGCAGATACTCTAAAACATTTACAGATACAGTTACAGTGAACTGGACGGTTACGGTAAACTGGACGGTTACGGTAAACTGGACGGTTACGGTAAACTGGACGGTTACGGTAAACTGGACCTTATATCTAAACCGCAATTAAGGTTATTTCGAAGACAGTTCCAGCAGCACCTGCAGCAGACAAGAGAAGAATGACTTTTAAACGTGAAAATTTTCATAGAATGTTCAGAACATGTCCGGGAGACAGACAAGTTTTTATTAATTAACAGAGGAACTTCGGTGTCTTGTGCAGGTGATGTTCTACGGCCCTAACTTGCCCACCTTGGTGCTCATGTAACTGCCTACTCTAAGCTGCACGCAGAATTAACTGTAGGTGTACAGTTTTCCAATTGGTTTCCCAAAATGAATTGCGTGACCAATGTATAAATTCAGTTGAATGAAGACGGGAATTTCGGAATTCCGTTGCCTGTCGCGTACAGATGAATTCAAGCTGCATCAATCCATGAGACATATTAATGTTTCGTCTCGTGCAAAGCTTTATGATGAACACTAGAGCGAGGAGTTCCTCTTACAAGCTTGCCATGTTTATTGCCTCGAATTATTACTGCACTGGAGAGGCAACATGAAAAATGAACGTTTCGACCATAAAGGTCATTTTCAGCGATTCTATGAAGAAATTACAAATAAATTAAAATGCAAAGAAATAGTCTTATCACAAGCTGGCAAGCGGCTTCCCTCGCTCTCGTGTGCATCCTAAACTGTGAGAAAAAATAAAAATTATATTCATCGACAAATTCACGAAAATACGAAAAACCCTCAAGATTTGAAAAATTATTGATCAAAAACGAACTACATCGAACTTAATAAGCCAAAAGTAAGCGGTTTCGGGCAGCAAGCAGTTTCGGGCAGCAAGCAGTTTCGGGCAGC